>DWTO01002093.1:0-14676 GCA_018244755.1 Jemadia pseudognetus
ACGTTAACGTTAACGTAAGTGATGAGCCTACTGCCATGCACCGGGCATATCTCCAGACTCCGAACCACTACTAGAAAATTTAAATTAGAAAAATTCTGTAGTGCCCGACCCGGGATTTGAACCCAGGACCTCCCGATCGGTAGTCACATTTGTAACCAACACGAACAACGAGGCAGTTATATTATTTAGTTAATATTATTTTTATTGTATCAGCTTTTACATTTATCGAATTACAATGAACATTTGGTGTGTGTAGTACGGATTAAAGTAAAATGTTGAAATTTTTCGCTTCAAAATCTTTTGCCTTATTTGACTAATCTTATTTAGTTTTGCTATTAAAAATTGTAATCTTCTTGTATACTTGTACATTGTATATAATCTCAACCACAATTGTCTGTATAATTAGCGTTTTAAACTTTTCAGTAATTAAAACATCGCGTTTCGTTCGACGAACACGGCGTTACGAATTCATTTGTATAGCCAGTCGCTCGCAGCTCTTTTCTTAAAATCAAAGAGACAGCTAACATCTATTTCAAATTTCACCAAAGATAAATTTGTATAACGGCAATAACGATGGCACAACAATAAATTTACCGGCGCTTTCAGAAACGTATTCAATTTACACGCAAAAATGACAACGAGTAATGTTCGTAACCAATATTTTTGCATGCGTAGCTTTATAAATTTGTTAATAAAACAACGAAGCTAAGAGCCAATAAAACTAAAATATGAATGTGTGTCGGGCACAATTTTGATAGGCGGTCGTACGCAACGTAACGAATAATGGTAGGGAAAGTATAAAAGATTAAACTTATACATTGAAAGGATTACCTGTCCGTTTATCATTCACGGGCCGCGCAACATAATACGGGTAATGTTGGGCTGGGCACAAAGCAGCGGAGGTGAGCACGATACATTTCAGAGGTGTGATGTATGGGTGGCACTAGGCGGAATAAAAATACGCGGCACCCAGTAGGCCGCGCCGCACCATTTCCCACCGAAACACTGGTCCATGATTTACGCGTTCCAGACGCGCAGTTGGCATGAAAATCCTTTAAAAATACATGCAGAATGCTCTTCCTGCTTTCTCTTTTTACGGACTCGTTTGGAAATAATGTTTGTAATCCCACTTGCTTTCAATTCTCTTGTCGTAATTACCCATCGTCGAATGTTTTCGTTGCATTGTTCCGTGCGTCAACAGAAATGTAATTAGGATGTTTCAATAAAAACGTTTGTTTCACGCGTTGCACGTCATTTCTTTTATCTTTTATCTCACGAGACCAACGATTCGTAAATGTTTTATTACATTTGGCTTTTTGAAAGTTACAATAAAGGTAATTAATTGAAATGACACCGTTTAAGAACCGAGACTATAATTAATTCGGGTCCTTTTAATTGTCCGGTTGTGTCATTATTCAAATTTTGTAGGAGGTATAAATTAATTTGAGAATAGTTAGATGTCCATGAGCGTTCATGGATTGTATGTATTATGATTTATATTACCATAACAGAGTATTTAAATAGATATCAATGTAATCCGTTATAGGAATTTTCTCTTAGTTCAGCGATACGTAAAAGTTTATTCAATTGGGGCATTGACAAAGCCGCGAAATCTAATTCAGTGAGTTCAAACCAACGATCAGCCAAGTGGAACTATAAATTTAAAGATCAAAGAAAACCTGGAATCGATTAGAACAATGATGTCCGATTTCGGATGTGTGACACGCTATTTTATTATTTTGTGGGTGCTGATTGTATTTATTTTGATGAGTTACGATTTCTTAATGATTTTTAAATTTAATATCTGAAAATTTAATTATCACGTTACACGTTAATATAAGTTACGTGTAGATTAAAAATAAGTCGATACTAGAATTTTACTGAAGTAGGATGACTGTTTTTAACTCCTCACATATTCCAAACTAGATCCGCTAGCTAGTTATCTGTTATTATTACGAGACTACGCGATACCGCTCGAGATCCGTGTGACCGCATTTATGTGTTAGGTGTTACATCCTTCTCGCGTCGTCTTCGCGCGGGGGTTTATTTTTCTTTGAGGTGTGTTTATATAATGTTTTATACGAACTTTTTTGCATTTAAGTTTTTAGTTCTTTATTATCAAAAGATGAAATGTTCGAAGCCTAACCCAATTAGCCCTAAGCATGTTGAATATTGCCGGTGAGCCTTTTCGCGATACATTTTTTCGACGTAGTATGCAGCTGCTTGCTGTGGTCTATTGTGCTATGATAATGCACTTATTTATCAAACAAATATGTAAATTTTCAAAGCAATTTCAAGTGCAAAAACGCTGATTAACAACGCTACACAAGATTCCAGTACTGCGTGTCCCGCAACTCATCTGCTGCTATTAAATGAACAATTGTTAACGTGAATAAACATCATTATCCATGCATCACACGAATAGATTCAATTTTTATCATGGTGTTTAAATTATTCTAAATAAGTTAAACTGTCTCGTCTATTTTGGACAGTCTTTGATATTTTATCAATAGATTACTGTATAGTGATCAAAACATTGCCTATTTATTAGAATATCCAATTTGTAGATATGAATCCTGTTGTGCCGAAAACTGTATTTTTTAATAAAAGTGTAACCCATATTCACAGATCAATAGATTAGTGAAGTCAATAGACATATTCTGTCATCAGTGTACTCGTGCACTGAACCGTTACTAGCAAAAAAGTTTGAATAGACGTCGAGTTTATTACATTTCAGGCCAGAACCATCAGCTCGATTGCAATGCATTTTGTTCTAACATTTTTTTTTCGTTCTTTTAATAGAGAGTGTTAGTTATCGGGTGTGGCGAGAACAATAGTTCGTAGTGTAGTTTTAATACCATGAGAACTATATTATCAAAACTGTAATATGACTAATATGAATGTTTTAGGTGCTTTTTGCATTGCTTGCAGTCTGAGTTTACTAAAAGCTTCAGGTCTATCATTACGATTGTTGGTGCCTGTATGGGCGCTCAAGTTCCGATGGGATCGACAAATTTATTCGCCTTGAAATCCTATTATATCTAGTCCTAATTATTAAGATACTATCATATTGTTAAAGTTCAAAGCGATCGGACCTTATTTTTTTTGCGTGTTGCGCGCTTAAATGGAAAAAAACAGGAAAATTCTGAAAAAATAGTCATTGTTGACACTGTATCACGTGCGTAACGCTTAGCAATTGTTTTTTTAGTATTTCATATACACATATTATCCCGTTTAATGCTTAATGACATAACGCATAGCTATTACTATGTAGCGTTAAGCCGGTAATCTCCGTACAGGTAAGCAGATGAGTGTAGTAAATTTCCACGTTTCGAATGGAGGGGGAGACTATTGCCATACGACGAGCGTACTCGTAAATACAGACTCCGAGCCAATACAAGAAAATCTAATTTGGAAAAAAACTAATAGTGCCCGACCCCTGATTTGAACCCAGGACGTCTCGATGGGCAGTCGCGCTTGCATCGAACACGACTAACGCGGTATGTAGCTATTACTGAGAAAAAATGTGCCGATTGTAATGAATGCTGTGGTCGTGAGACCAATCATATATTACAGACAGTTATCACAGTCCATAAGAAAAGTAATGCGTCTTTACATATAAAAAGCCGTACGCTTAATTGACCTGTACCTGACTGCCTCCCAAACAATATATATATTTACTGTGCTTGTTTACAACTTGCTAATTAATTTCTATACAGCGAAGATGCGTCATTAGTTGTCTTTGGATAGCTTAAAGTTTGCTTCTCGTTATAACGAAGCATTAGCATACATACGACGTCACGAGTTTACCATCAATACGAAAGTCTAATATTAAGAGCGCCCTGATAGATCGTATTTTCGATGTTATCCAATTATTTAACTGTCTGTGGTTTAGAGGTTGCAAGCACGACCGCTGAACAAGAGGTCCTGGGTTCGATAAGGTCTGTGGATATGAGTCCAATGTATGTATGTATGTTAATTTGCTCACACCCTATCATATGGTGGGACATATTATATCATAGCAGGCGAAATGTAGGAGTACTATGCTCGTTTGCCTACCTTGTCTTGAAAATAATGGCGTGATGTTATACATCACGTGTGACGTGATGTAAATAAAACAAGCAAGCTTATTGCTAAAAGTGATGAAATGTACGTTCAAAGCATCAGTTTTCCATCGCATTAATAATAATTTACCTGTCTTTGAAACACATGAAATTTTCAGCGTATAATGACTTTGCAAGTTCGCAGTCAATTTACGAGCGTGTAACGCTGGGACAATCGCGGAAAGAACCGGCGAAGCGAAGGTTACGTCATGCCCGCTAATTTATGACGTAATATCGCGACTCAGTACAGCTTGCTACTTGTACTAATGGAACGTACTTAGAAATTTGTAACACACATACGATATTTATTGTCACTTTTGATATAGCGTAATTTGATGGATCAGAAAGTGCCCTGTAATTATTCGTAGACGTATTTATTTGAAGTTATTAGTAACTTCTTTGACTGCTTCGTTGGTCGTGTCGGTTGTAAGTGCGGCTGACGATCAGGAGGTCTTGGGTTCGATTCCCGGGTCGAACACTATAGAATTTTTCTAATTTAGATTTTCTAGTAGTGTTTCGGAGTCTGGATTTGTGCCCGGTGGATGGCAATAGGCTCACCACCTATTCCATATTGGGACGTAAACGTGAATTGTGGGAGTGTTCTACACTCCTCTGCCTACCTCTTCGGGGATAACAGGCGTGATGTTACGTCATGATTTGAAAATTGTAACAGTAAGGTTTTCGAACGTGCCAAGCCGTAAATTGTCCCGGGTGAGATGAATTATTAGTGTTTTTGTGGGGAAAATTTCACTCGGCTGTCGTGCTACCAACATCAGCCGGAATGATAAATAATTTCGTAATACCACCAGTGACCCCACATAATCATCATCAAAATAACGAGGGTTTTCGTTTGCGAGCAAATATTGTACGCGACGGTTTAGTCGACATTAACATTTTACACCAGTATATAATACATCATCTAGAAAGGTACCTCGGCCATATAGTTAGGGGACGACAGCATAGTATCGGTAAACAGGTCCTTGTTGGCAAATTGGAGGGAAAAACCCACGAGGGCAGCCACTAACCCGTCGTTATGACTGTATGCGAGAGGTAATAGGGATTACAGTGACTGAAGATCTTCGTCAAGTTGGCTACAGGGAAGCTCGGAAGCAGCTCGTCAAATCTTCCACCAAAATTGTTCCGGATGGACACGACCTGCAGTAATCAAGTATACGAATAGGAAGGAAGAAAGGTTTTTATGATTGGCTTGTTCGTCAGTGCTTGCACACGCGTCTGCAGATCGAGAGGTCCTGGGTTTGATTCGGTTCGAGAACTATTGGGATTTTCTAACGAGAAATTCCCAGTTATAACTCGGAGGGTGCCTTTGTGCCCAGTGTACGGTAATCGGGTTACCAGCTTCTTTACGATGAGGCGTATAACGTAACTGGGGAATCGTGAACGTGTACACACTACGCTCCTGTGCCTACCTCTTTGGGGAGATACAGTCGTCATGTTATTTTTTAACGTTTCATAAGGGCACAACATTCATCTTTTGTGTTTTTAAAGGTTTTCTAAAGGCAACGGAAATGTTATTAATTGTTTTTCGTTTGCGACTCTTTTTTACATATATACTCACATTCGCGTTACCTGCTTGTACTTAGCGAGCTCGAGCGAGCGAGTAAGCCTTCTTTTGTGTCATCACATAACATCACATGACATAACATCTGTTTAATAAAGTCTTGACGACGTCGAAAACGTTATGAGCAGTAACAAAGGAAACCTGACCGTATGTTAGCTTCGATATAAAAATATAATAAGCAATATACATATAATGAATAATAACTTACGTATAAAATATTATCAATTCATCGAACGCTTACCAATATATTAGACTACTTGTTTAAATTAAGAAAAAAGTATAATCATATTTGTGTTAACTAGTGATATATTGTATTGAAAAATTTAACTGTGGGTCTGAATATAAAGTCGGTATAACAACAATATTAGTAATATACCTACACTTTTGTTAGTCTGCACAAAACATTTACAAATGTGTTTTATTTATATTTTATTATAGTCCGTTTTATAACAAATGTAACATAGCATTGACTTCAAATTAACTTTAGTGTAAATAGCACTTGCTATTTATAACTATTGAATATAACGCCCACATCACTTTTCATATTTTATGGGTACCTTTGCGACCATTTCTTATATTGTAAGGGCCCAGGGGTGTGGAGGAGAGAGGATGATAAAACCGCTACAATGTTATATTCTGTCGTCTCATATGCCTTTATAAAATTGAAAATGAGCCGTGTGCGCCTCTGGGTGCGATCCAATTATTACACGACACATATTCTTTCCTATTAACCGATGGTGAACTATAAAATAATCCATAACAGATGATGAGTACAATGGATAATGAAATTTTGGTGATTCGAGGAACGTATAAAATAATATCTGGTTGGATCTATTTTCATTCTTTTTATTTTGCATTTTAAGAATATGTTAATAAAATTTTAAGCAAAATCATACTTTAAAAGTGAAATAGACAAAAATTACCTAAACAAAGTTACAAATTAAGTAAACCGTACAGTAGGATAAGTTTTCCTCTAATTTCCTACATCATAAAAGAAAAAGCATTTTTTTGTGTATATGTCCTCAAAAGAACAAAAACTTCATCGCCATTTATTTCGCAATATGCAACTTGATTTTTGGTAGTGGGATTTGGTAGTGCTGCGGGGTTTCAGGACACATTTAGCGCAGAATTCTCTGAATAACCGACGTACATATTATACTCAACTGAAACGGGAGAAATACCACTTGAGTAAAATTTGTGTCTGGAATTTGTACGGTTTAGGTTTTGGGAAGAATGTCTTGTGTCAATGTTCGTTTGAGTATAATATGGTATGTTCAAACCGTAGGGCACGTTCAAGGGTATACAGCGTAGTTGTTGTATTAGTTTATGTAGGTATATATGTATGGGGCTTAGGACTTAAATATATTAAAATAATAACAACTAACTCCAGCACTTAGCCAAAGTGCGAAGAGCGGACGATTTAATGAGATTTAAAAACGGATTATCACGCCTGCAGTCCTCTAAGTGGTAGGCAGTATCACTATTTAGCTGCTGCGGCGGCAGTAATAAGAATATAGAAATATAGATTTTTAAATGTACTTCAATTCGTATATCGTCACATAGTATACTGAACAGAAAATGGATTATATGAATTAATAATAATTGCAACTGAAACTGTTAAAGTAGTAAAATAAATTCATTTTATTATAAATAAAATACCTACAGTAACAAGACAATCACTAAGTAAGGTTGTAGTCGAAAAGGCATTAAAGTTGGAGCCGCGTTTCATAGCTGAGATCAAACTTACGTGGGTTTACATATACGAAACAATGTCAAGTATGATGACATAGGTATGCTCGAGGGTAAGAGGCATAGGAAACATTTGAGTACGTTCACTAGAGTTGTAGTGTGTGGAGCTTAAGAGCATATCGTGTCTATATAAGAAAATCCCAACATTATACGCGATATTTGGAATATGTTTAAACGGGTATTTAGTTCATTATACATTTAACATCCTGTACAAGGACTTAACATTAAATCTTGTTTCTAAATCATTAACCTCTTACGTTTCATGAACGTTTCAGTAATTCTATATAATCTAGACAGTTTAATCTTTTGTAAAAATACAAATATCTTTAATGTACTTAATGACATAATTTAGAAATCATTTTAACTTTGTAAGTTTAATGGTTTTGCTACGTGCACTTAAATCTATATATACAAAGTACTCCAATGTCTATGGTAATATTTACCGCTTGTCTTAATACGCACCTACTCATAACGTACGAAGGTCATGAGGATACATTTTAGTGTTAGGGGTTGTAGTTGGACACCGTAAGTCAGGATGGCGCCCACTACATTATTCCGTTAAGTGCATTCGGCGAAAAATTATTGTAAAATAACGTAATCCAATTTAAAAATATTATCATATAAGAATTATATTATTCATAGTAACAAAAATGTAATTTAATGTAAAACACATTTAATGTACAATAGGGCAGCGTAGTATATATCGTATTGATACCTGCACTCCTAAATTTACCTTCCATTATAACACGGGATACATCGTGAACGCGCCTGAGCGTGAGCGTTCCCAACTCTCGCCAATCTTATGGTTGACTGCGTTAATCGTTCCTTTACACGAAATTTGAATATCGTTACTGGTACACAAGTGCCGCTAAACGCTTATACAAGCGCTTTGTCTGAGATCCAACTAGGTTATATTATATGTATAATGCGCAAATATCATACATACATCTGTGTTATAATTAAGACGAATCACGCCGTGAATATCGACAGTAAGAGCTGTAGCGTTGAAAACTGAACGTATAAATTTAAGTAATTGGTGGCTATTTATTGCAGTAGCGTCTATACAGGAATATAGTTTAGTACGAGTATGTGACCAAACAGTATTCCATGAAAAACTTGTGAAAACTGTCTGCGTTCATGACATACCATATTTTCGAATACAAAGCCCCGCGACACTGAATAATCTCATACCAACTACACATGCGCCGCACATACGCGATGAAAATACAAATTTACCGAAGTATAAAGTCTTTGTAGAACCTCTATTGAAATGTTCTAACAAACTTCGTACAATAGAATTTTTGGTTGATCGGACATTAGTTTTATGTCTTATATATACAGTATGTAGGTATACATCGGTATTTAGCAATATTCGGCATGTTTTAATACGTCGTTTGAGGATCGATGTTTGCGGACAACTTGCGGACAACTTGCGGACCTTGCGGAAAAGAATATAGGTACCTACGTACTGACTACTTTTTACGGCTATAACTCTTAAGTAAATTAGGAAAATTTTATTTTCTCTTTACTATCCCGCACAAAGTAAATTCGGAAAATTTTATTTTCTCTTTACTATCCCGCACAAAGTATTTTCATGTATATTGTTAATGGTGCCGATGACGGCTTGATCCTATAACATGTGTGTATAATTGTTCCAATTTGGCTGTTATAAGACTTTCCGATGACTGGAAATTGCTTGTCTTGGTTTACTCTTGTTCGAAGACAATGTTTTCGTTACTGTGCTTACTTAGTTTTTCAAATCAACTGTAGAGTTTTCAACTAACATCATTTTTAAAGTTTGTGATACTCGTACATAACTTAACAACTAAATATATGATAGTGAAACGCCCGCAGCGCGATCGAGCACAATATGCAGATAAACTCTCCGTATTCAGAAACATGAGATTGAAAATGGATTGAAGTCCATGTTCCAATGCGAGGGTATCACGTACAGATGATATTACCCTGCCTATTCAAATACACTCATCGCGAAGACATCAATTTCCTGAGCAATTCAGGCCATATCGCCGGTTCCAACGTTTGCCTGCATATTCGCAAACGATTCCGCTGTAACTGGAATTGCCTGTACACGGGTAACATATCAAACGATAGTATAGTATGTAGTTTGTTTTGGAAAACTTCTAGTCTCAACGTTTTTTAGTACGTGCGTTTATGCATAGGTTTATTGCAATCAATCAGTGAAATTAAGCAATTTTGTAACAAAATTTCTTAATTTCACCACTAGTAAAAAAATTAAAACAGTTCAATTATTATTTAATTAATCATTTTTTATTTTATTTTTCCGACCCTTTCGTCGTTGGAATCTCTCCTCTGAGAATGAGAGCGCTAAGGCCTTAGTTTGCCACGCTGACCAAGAGCAGGTTGGCAGACTTCACGCAAAAATTTTCTTCGTGGACTCTAAGGTGTGGTACTCATTTATTTTATTGATTAAATTTATTTAGGTATATTCGATATTTACCTTGTAAATGCCCAAGATCATCACTAGACAGGAGACCATCCCGAGAGTGCTGCACGCCAGCAGCGTGATGTTCAGCGTCACCGTTACTGCAACAAACGAGAGAATCGTAAGACACTTTTGACACAAGTTTTAATTTGCTTGGTGTATTTAAATACAATCATAACATTGATGATCAGACAGATACCTACCTACATGGTAACCACAAGTACCTATAAATTAAAATGTATGCTATTGAATCCAGTAAAGGTAAAAATACTTGAACTTTTAAGAAGGTAGGGATTTTTTGTTTAAGTACTGAACCCTTATAATTCATTCTTTTGTTGTTTTCTATGTTCATAGATCTGTTATGTAGATAGTTAATTTATATTTTTGGTTTAAGTAACAAATGTATACAAGAAAGTGAACTATTTTACATAATCTTAAAATAAGATACTCGTATGTCGTAATATTATGGGCAGTAGGTACTACACTAATCAAGCTAAAAATCTTGTTATGTTTGTACGGTGTTTTTATAAGATATATGACGCTACAATTTCCTGACATGTACCCCATAATCGAATCCATCGAATCGTGAACGATGCGGAAGTTGACCATGAGTGCACGTAGGGAAGGAAAAAATACGGGAGCCAGGAGACCGAAGTAAATGGCTGGAGTCCGATTACAAAGTCACAACATATTAACTTTGAATTATTATTAACGAAGATATCGCAATATGTTTTTTTTAAATAAGGGCGAAGTGTCTAAGTAATAACATTTAGAAGACTCAATTGAAAACTGTTCAGTAGTTTTATCCTTGATCCGCGCGAAATAAGATACCTCTAATGTTTTATTAATGTGTGTGTGTTGTTCTGTGTTGTGTTGACCTGTGTGTTGTCGATTCATTTCAAACTTTAATATATTATCCTCGTATATCTTTAAGTTTTTGTAAGAATTTTTTTTATATAATGTTTTAAAATTTCCGATCTGAAAAATATTATGGCAACAGGACGCCAATATATTCATAAGGTGTAAGTAGAAAGTTATTTAAACGTATGTATGAGTATACGACCTGTGTCATACGAGGTGGGTCTAATGATAAAAGCCGTGCCTATTTACAGACTCCGTGCTACCACTATAAGTATTAAGCGATTACAAAAACGAAACAAAATCGTGAAGGAAATAATTTGTTATGAAAATCATGATAAGCAATACATAATTGTTTTAAACTTTACTTTTCAACAAGAATATATCCACTTAAAATGTTTCAGAAATGTTTAATATCGCTACTTAAAGTGCATATCTCAACAACAAAGTATTTATCGTGAAAGAAGCCCGAGTTATCCAGGTTTTACTTCTTAAGGTAAAATGTAACATCACGCCTGTAATCCTCGAAGAGGTGGACAAAGGAGTACGCTCATACGTCCGTCCGTTCTTATATGTCCCATCACTTATATGATAATGATATTGTTATTTATAAATTACATTAACAAAAATCTATTAGTATTCTTTTCGGTCATTATACATAATTAGGTATTGGAAAGGGACTCCTTTGTCACTAATGACTTTAATGATGACAGTACGGAAACAATTATATTGTTACTGTAATAATGGTAACGATTTAATAATGTAGTCACCCAAATCCCCCTACGAATGAAGTGGAAAATACGGGCTGCCGCAGACCTTGTAATTCTGACGTGCTGCTTCTACATTCAGCATTCTCTTCTCATAAAATAATGCAGAATGCTCACGCCGGGTCAGTGCCAAATAGCTCTATACTTACATACCTGCAGATATTACACAACAAATTTAACAATTATACTTAAAAGCATTCGATTTTCTCTATCGGCTTTTCGTGAGAACATTCATATAAATAGTTGCCGCGTGTGTGACCTATTTATATCGTTCGTATCCCAAGATGAATAGCAAAGAACTCAGCATACGGACGGATACAGGCAAGCAAGATGCAGTGTATACAATGCACACATTCTACGAAGATACTAGCCAATATACGAGCCATCCATCGTCCTCAATAAATGAGGAGACGAGAAGCAATAAGAGTTCCAATTCTAAGACTTAAGGTACTAAGGATAAAAAAGATAAATCGGTCGTGATTACTTTAAGAAAAATATTTAGTATGTACTCGTATATTTAATATTAGCTGACCTGGCGAACTTCGTACCGCCTAACAGTTAATGAAAAAAGTCAAGTCAAAGAAAAACATGCGTTTTCTAGATTAAAACCATAAACAGTCCAGAATGGATGAATGGGACGTAAACGTAACCGGTGAAACGTGGGAGTGTTCTGTATTCCTCTTCCTACCTCTTCGGGGATTACCTACAGGCGTGAAGTTACGTTTTCTCTTTCTATATTATCATATTTGACATACAATAAATATGTCAATCATTTGTTCATATCTTACATTTTAATTTTTAGAATAATCATATATTTTATCTATGCATATTATACCTATATCATAATATTATATCTATATCGTATCATGTTTTATCCATCAACATTAATATTAGTAAATATTTAATTATTATTTGTTATTGATATTTTCTCTTATTTCATTGAATTTGATGTCAACAGCCCGGTTGTCTTCAAGTTCTTCTACTTCCAGCAGGTGGCGCGGTTTGTCAAGATTGTTCAACAGTAATCGTTATATCTTCCGTTCCTGTGGGATTTCTGGGATTAAAATTATCCTATGTTTTTTCTCGGGTTTCAAACTATCTGTCTATAAAATTTCATCCAAATCGGTTCCGTGGTTTAGGCAAGAAAAAGAGACATCGGGACAGACAGACAGACAGACAAAATGATAGAGTTACTTTCGTATTTATAATATTAGTAAGGAGGTAATGATTAGTAAAGATAATTGATGAGGTTTTGTATAAGTTATTGAAGGAAATTTAGCACTCTTTTTCTATTTGGTGATTAAATTTTAGTCAGGACGACTAGTAAAGTCTTGGTAGAGTATAGATGTGCGAGACTAAATTATTTATTTCATTCATAACATTACGTAGAATATTGAATCACGCAGTTGATAAAAGCCATTCTTACAGCTTTCAGAGCGAATGTCCCGACATTTAAATTAATTTTGAAAACGGTGTTATTGTTAATGATAGCGCTTTTGGTAATTTTCGTTTTGTATTCTCGTTAAAGCTTGGACGTAATTTATATTGATGGCCTCGGGTAATGAAATCATACATCGTGTAGGCTAGACATAAAATTATTTCTCTGCAAATAGCCGAACGCTAAGGCATTGCATCTTAAAGGACGTAATATTTACTTTATTATAAATAATGACGTTAGCACAATTATAAGCGTAACCTTTCAAATCAGTACATCTTATTAATTCGTTTATCCTTCCACCGTTTAATGTTGGTCATGTCTCAGAATGAGAAGGGTTAAGGCCACGCCATGACCCACTAGCTATGTGCACCTGTGGGCAGGTGGGCTTAGTTCATACATACTGGAGGACGTAGCGGAGTACACTCAGGTGTCCGAGTTGCATATAAATATTTTCCTTCACCATGAAAGTAATTATAAATAAAATCTGTTGATGAAACTAAAGTCTGTACAACGGTTTTTTAATATAACGCCTGTTTGGAACAAACAATTGCATGAGTGCGTTTGGTACGAGCGTATTCTAATAACAGTATTGGCCGTTTCGACCCGGTCTATCGGGGTCCTTTAAGCGTTATTGCAACATTTTATGTTATTGCTCGTACGGGAACTGTTTTCTAGGTCACTTGTGATTGCTTTCATCCGATGAGCGGTGACCCGACCCCCGTGGATTCGCGGGTCTACTCCTATGTACTATGGTGTTATTAGCTAAATTAAAATTTTGAAATATTCGAGTATTAACGTTCGTGGCCTAAAACAGTACTTCTGCTTACTTTTACTTATACTTCTATACTATACTTTTACTTAAACATGTATTTAAATATGGGAGTGTATTACACTCCTCTGCCTACCTCTTAGGGTGTTATAAGCAAAATATCACTTTTTTATATAGGTACGTACTAAAGAATACCCATATTTCTAAGGCCTAAGCGAATTCCCGACACTCGTATAGTAATAAAGCCTTTCTCTTTAAATTATTGGAAAAATACACTTTCTAAAAGTTGTAACCGATATGTATCTAATTGAGAGACCTCCCAGTCAAATATTGTGCCCTTAAAAGCATCGAGAGGATCTTATTGTGGCATATACGGTTATTAAAAAATTTGTAAGGTACAAGAAAAATACACAGGAGCGAACAATTATGATTATTATATCATCACGTCAAATTCCTCACGGGGCTGGCAGAGAGCACCGACTGGAAAATATATCTATCCTTAAAGACCTCGCATGCACCGATTTCAAGACTTCTGACTCCCCGTTGGCCTGTATTCTGATCTATTTGAAAATCGAATAAGAATCATTTAATCCCAATGCAAAAATAATATTTAGAACAACATTTTGTTTATCATAAACATTTCTTGGCAATTATTTGTAAGACCGGAACTCCCGATTTACGAAGTTACCCAACATGTCAATATCTCGTGATCAAAGCACGATGGAAAATCGTTACCTGGCGCCTTCATATATACAAGTACATAAACTACCTACTCGTATATTATAATGATCTGAATATTCACTGGCACGTTTACATCATAATCAGGCTTTAACGTTTAACAAGAGATTAATAATTGAATCACAATAGTGTATTACAAAAATTTTCTAATTTAAATTTTCTAGTAGTGGTTCGGAGTCTGGATATGTGCCCGATGCATGGCGATAGGCTC
>DWTO01002094.1:0-14676 GCA_018244755.1 Jemadia pseudognetus
AATCAGTGTGATCCAACTTCATGTCACATTTGTATGGTCACTGTGGCTATCATACAAATTTGTGTGAAGGCACCGTGTAATAGCTTTTGAGGATCCACTTGAATGGAAACCAGAAAGCATCGGAAAATTCACAATTTTTCATCCGATTACACTTCGATATAGTAAGCAAACATCACGAAGCGCTGGTTGAACTAACATCCGCTTACTATACTATATATTTAAATAGAAAGCACAAAGAGTATTAAGTAAGCATGAAGTAAATGTGTTCAGTTAGTTTGTCTGCTTGGTCTAGAATGAATAAAGTAAATTAAACATCTGTTTTCTACTCCTTTACACTTGTTTCTAAAAGCCCATTAGATTACTACATATTTAAAATTACATTAGGACTCCTTTAATTTTTAATACGTTATCTATAATATCAGTGATCCGCTTGCTTTGTAAACTTTACAAATGATTAATGTTATCTGTCGTAGTGCATTAGCGTTTTACACAGAGACTAATAAATATTGCAAATTAATGTGTTTAAACAACACTGCAACATTTATTTAAGGAAATGTTGTAACTTAACGACGGCTTTTGGGAATCACTTAACCATGTAAAATCGGTATTGTGGCCAAATCGGTATTGTGTTAAAATCGATATCATGATAAAAAAATAAGTGTCGTCCTGTGATTAATACAGTTGATGTAATTTCTATGAATGGCGATGTTAAATAGTCTAATAACTACATTGAAACGTCAATTCTATATACATACGAGTACATATTGTAAGTAATGTATATAATGTCTGTAAGGACAGAGCTATTTGGCATTCGGTACTCTCTGCCTACCCCGCAAAGGATGGCGTGAGGATATGTATGGATGTATATATTTACATATTGTAAAAATTATTAGATATTTGTGAAACAAATTGCCTCTAGTAAATCTTATAAAAGAAGTAATATTTGAAACGGTGTTGAGAAATCTTAACAGGGGCAAGGGGTGTACATATACTGGGCCAATATATACTGATGTACAAAATATGAAAATCTAGACCTAAAGTACTTTCATCTTTGTGTTTAAGTTGGACACATCCACGATGATCTTTAATCATGCATTGGAATCTCTACCAATATGGACAAATGGAGGTCCCATACGTATTCTACTACAGTTGGAATGGGAAATGTTTTGCGGACCGCTTGGTTTAATAACAATGGTTAGATTAAATACTTTTTATCTCGAGAAATTACCAGATGTATGTATCTACTGAACTGTACGAACCAACTGGCTATAATAGTATTCGTTGTTAATAAGACTATTTACTTGTTTATAAGACGTTATTAGTTACGAGTAATCGGTTAAAAGACTGCAAAATTAGTGTCATTAGTCTAGTCAATATATAAAATTTTAGTATGCGTGGAGTTAATTTTTAATATTTGGCCTATACGAAGTCGTTCATAGAGTTATTGCTAGCCCTGAAAACTGAAATGGTCGTGTTTAGCAAACGCGTAATTTGATACATTCATCTATCACGCCATATCAAAAATTGTTTTAATAAAGTCACTTTAAGGTACTGTCAAATACCTTACATAATATGTAGTCTGTGATACGGCTCTTTTGTTGGTATATTGCCATAATATAGTATTATTCCAAAAGCCTTTATATTACATCTGTCGTAGTAATGTGCTTTGTAATCAGATTGGTCGTCAGTCAATCTGTTGGTCAGGTAGCCGGTCTGCTCATTTCTTGCTTAATTAAATTAACCAAGCTTAAGCACATTACTATAATTTATAGTAATTAATTAAATTACATTTCTAAATGAAACTGACGTAAGAATAGGACGTCCGAATCAATTGGAAAAGATAGTAAGGCATCATATCACCTACTCAAAGCCCATATGAAACATCAAAATATTAAAGTACCCCTTACGCGTAGTTATGTTACGGTAATCATTTGCAGATATTAATTTCCATTTACAAATCTCTTCCGGACAAGTCTATTACAAATATTTTGAAACGGAACACGCAATGAATAGGTATGTCATACTCTCTCACACGTGACATAACATCTTCAATGCATTGTTATTACGTCCCAGTCTATTGTGCATCAATTAACTAATGCCACAATGCTCTGTGAAGAGTCACTCAGCTCACTGTAATTAGGTAAAGGTGTAAACGCTAAAACAATTATATATAAACTCACTGCCGGCTTAGATAATAATTCCAATTAAATTAGACACTTCTAGAGTTAACAAACGTGTTTGTTGTTTTTTATGTAACTAATTAAAATAACTATGTACAATAAATTTGAGCAATAGCTTATATTGTTCGTAGGTGTGCGCGCGTGCATGTGTGCGCGGGTATAACAGTTTTATATTGCTTAAATTTGTGTTCGTTAATTTGATTTCTTACTGTGGTGATAAACTCAGCGGATGTTAAATGCAGTTATTTTTTTATGTTCATCTGATGTATATTATACTTTTATTATACGTACACGTATAAGTTTTAATAATGTTTGTTGAAGAATATAAAAAACAGATCTTTTTAATATGTACAATGGTTAAATGTTCAAGCCATTGAAGATGTTAGACAGAGACGGGTGCTTGTACAAATAATTTGGTTATAAAATGTATGCACGCAGTTATAATCTCAGGGCAGAGATTATGGGTAAATTATCGTGATTCAGTACTGATGATCGAGGCGATAAATCATATAATGATGGCCTGCGTAATTTTCCAGCGAACTTGCGTTAGTATGAGTTTCCGAGAGATGGACTACCTCGGTTTAGTTCAGATACTTTTTTTTTACAAAATGATAATTCTTTTTTATCTGCCACGTCATCTTTTGATCTGCGCTCATGAAGTTTGCTCATTTATCAGGCAATTTTTTAATACTCTCCAATTAAGTAATATTAAATGGCAATAATGTAACGTTTCTTTTCTATTATAATTCCTCGTTGGTTGAAAAGTCTTGGGTTCGAATCCCGGATTGGGTACCGTATAGGATACCCATTGCATAGTGGGATGTACGCTTACGTAACTGGTGAAACGTGAGAGTGTACAACACTGCTCTGCCTATCACTGCGCGGATTACAGGCGTGATTTTACGTTTCTTCTCTATTATAGTAGCAGAAAAACATAACATAAATTACATGGTGTTGTGACCATGTCACTGCATACACCTATTAAATAGGTACCTACTTACATTTTATCTCAAATACGAGTCAAGTTTTGTATTCGAGTAATCGCTTAAATGATTCGTCGGTATCTATGTATATATTATTGCCTTACGTACGGATTAAACTCACTCGTGTCTTCAAACTCTCTCATATACATGTGTTCCTCGCGCAAATCGACGTGAGCACGTGAAAGAGACCCTCGGAGGTGCTTAACTAGTCGGACATCCCGGAAAAACATACATGGATTAAGCTACATTTAAGTAAATATTGTATTTCAGTACATAATCAGGCGCGGTTACGATTCTTCTGTACAGAATGTTCGCGAACATCGTTATATTGTGGCAAAATAATAATGTCGAACTTAATTCATTTAGTGCGACAATGAAAACATTTATTTCTCGTTTCTCAGTGCTCTTAATCGTATGTAATGAATAATTTTAATAGCTAACGTTTAGGCGTACTGCCAACATTACATTCCATTCGCAGCAGCAGTCACCGAGGTCATTGTAAAAATTTAATTAAGAATGCAATTAGATCAGGTGAAAGTTGATAAAATATAATGTAAGTGTCGCCAGTGGAACAGATCAATCAGTCAACTCTGATCCGGTAGTATGATCATATATTATAGTGTATTTACAGCATAAACCGTTTATGGATATTGTATTCTGTTCTGGTTCACTGCGCCTGTTGGCAAACAAGCAAACGGGCTTTAAGTAATGAGTGGTCAAAGTTACTTAAGTAAAATAAAATTACCTAAGTCGAGCAAAGTTACCCAAGTAAAGTAAAGTTACCTACGTAAAGTAACGTTGCCTAAGTAGCTTAAGGTACCGAAGTCAAGTAAAATTACCTAAGTGAAGTAAAGTTATCTAAGTAGTGTAAAGTATCGCTTAGCCTTAGATATTGACCACATCTATCTCTTTAGATACCAGTCATGGAATTCCCTCTAAGTAACACCAGCAGGACAATTCAGTATTCAAAACATCAAACATACTGACAATCTTACTGCAATGCAACTGGACTTGAGGACGAGTGACTAGATGTCGTAAGGTTAAGAATCTGCTTAAGATGTCGTTAAATAACATTCTTAATCTAACCTCCCTAACTGGTAAGATAAAGAGAACGGAGTGACAAAATTTATTATTATATGTACTTACAAACTTGGCATTGTCCAATAACTAGTCTTGATACAATAAGCCGAATATTTGTTTAATATTCGCATCATCCAGCTTCTTGTTCGCGGAGAGATCACGGAAGCGAATCTGCGATGCTGCGATCTCGCTCGTGTTACATCAACTTCCCTGAACGCTATCCAATGCGTGGTTCACTGAGCCGAGGGTGTGCGATCGGGCCGGGCGATTTTTATTACCAGGATATTGTTACAAAAGCTCGCATATAAAAAGCTTGGATAAGATATTCCAATAAGAAGGTAATTTCACGCCTTTAATCCCCGAAGAGGTCGGCAGCAGAGTGTAGTACACTCCCATGTTTCCCCAGTTACGTCACGTTTACGTCACCCTATGGAGTAGGTGGTCAGTCTATTGCCATACACCGGGCAAATATCCAGACTCCAAGCTATTAATAGAAAATGTAATTTAAAAACTCCAATCGAATTCCAAAACAGCCCCTTCAAACTACCTTGCTTGTAAAATTGTCGTGATTTTATATTGACATTTCACAAATACACAAATGCGATATATTTTCACGATATTAGTTTTATTTTTATAGACTGCCTCGTTGGTCGTATTGGTTGTAAGTACGACTGACAATCAGGAGGTCCTGGATTCGATTCCCGGGTCGGGCACTATATAATTTTTCTAATTTAGATTTTCTAGTAGTGTCTCGGAGTCTGGATTTGTGCCCGGTGCATGGCAATAGGCTCTCCTCTGCTTACCTCTTCGGGGATAACAGGCGTGATGTTACGTTTATGTTATAATGTCAAACGAATTTTTCAGCCAACTTCAATCGATACTTTACAATAATATCGTCCCTCTCATTTTCTGTCCCATACATAGAACATTTTAAAAGGGCCTACTTTAGACGACCAGTCTCATACTAATCCTTCGTACAATTAACAACGTCCCTAACAGCTACTGTCGTATTAGCTACTGGATTTTTTAATAATCCCCGGGGCAGGCTCTGACCTTAATCGCCACAGATTAATTCTTGTACAGATTGGAGTGTTTATTGATCAATTAAATATTCTCGAAATCAATCAAGCCATCGTAAGTAACGTAATATTCAATTAACGGCTTAACTTATCTATTAGATACGCGCCACGTCCTTTGCGACGCACGCAGTGACAGTCGCACGGGCGAGGCCACTAAACTAACCTCAATTATTATAAACACATTAGCAGGTTACATCTACACACGTCGAGTGTGCTACTGAATCTCTCATATCGTCAAACAACAACTCCGATGTGTCTGTACAATCATATTGTACATCTACATTTGTGATGTATCTGTACAATAAATAATGAATGAAATAAAAGACATGATCAATATTATTTTCTGTTCGCTTGTTTTCACACTCCGTATTTTTTTGTGCAGACCACTTTGAAACGTGGGTAATTGATGGTTATCAGGGCTACTCGATTTTAAAAATTATTCTCTATTTAATATTGTAATAACTTCTAGGACGTACAATGAACAAGAACGCAAATAGTACCTACTCATACACGTATACATATGACTCATTGGTTAAATTGCACAATCTTGTCAAATCACTAGCATTACATTACATTGTTATTAAGCCACAATAGATAGATGGCGTTACTGTACCAGTGTAAACTTGGTTTAGTGATAATGAACGACTATTGTACCATAATCGTTCATTACTAAATGAACGATGCGATGTAGGTAATGTTTACATCAATAACCGTGTCATGGGTCTTGGTTAATGTTTAAAATGGTTTATAAAGGTCCGATAATTAGAATTTATTACACACGTAACTGAAACAAAAAAAACGAACGTGTTTATCGAAGGATGTATGTTTTTGTCGTATGTTTATAAAAAAGGTTAAACGAGCAAATTTAACTTAAATAATGTATTTATAATGTTATTCCGACTATTAGCGGAGATATAAAGGATATGTTATGTACATTGTACTTCTTATGTGTTATATAATAGCAAGTACCTACATAACTAACTGCGGTTGCGACTTCTTTCGCACTGACTTTGGAACATCGTTAATAATATTGTTCGAATAACAGTGTCTCTTATAGACCTGTCTCTTGACGAATAAATTGTTGGCATCACTATAATGGGAAAAAGCTCCCTTCAATTGCCCTTACGAGAAATAATTGTTGATCACGTGCAACATAGCGACGCGTCAGGTTCGACCTTGAACTTTATCTTTGTAAATCGATAAGAAAATGGACGTGAAAAAGAAAAATTATTTCGGGGAATTGAATACAGAACCTATTGAAGAACAAGTTGTCAACATTACAGCTTTTATTAAGCTATATTTTCCATCATCGTCATCGTCAATCCTTTCTCTTGTCCGTCGTCGTTCACGAGTCGGGTACTATTGGGTTTATTACATTTAGAATCTCAGTTAGATTTTCTAGTTGAAATTTCTAATAGCGACTCAGACTCTAGTGTTTGATCGCGGAACAAATCCGTATTTGTTGGCGGTATATTGTAATTGGTCCACTCTCTATTTTGTACTGACACGTAATAGTAAGTCGTGAGACGTGGGAGTGTACTACGCTCCTCTGCTTACCTCTTCGGGAATTATAGGCGTGAAGTTAAGCAATACAACTGTAACTTATCTGTGTCTGTACCTACACGCCTATATAGAATATTTGAAAAATCTTGTTATGATAGATTTTATTTACCACAATATAGTACCTATATTATAAAAAGTAATTATATTATGAAAAGTAATTATATTATAAAAAGTAATTATATTGTAAAAAGTAAGTAATTTGAGGGTTATCATCACCTAATTAAACAATAGTGAATTATGGCGCGTCTCAAGTTAATTGTGTAAAGGAGTATTGCTATCTAATAAAGCAGAGATGTTTCAACTTGTAATCAATGACATTGGTACATCGTGGGTGTCCTACATACGTCCTATATGACGTTTATACACATACATATGTATACACAGATATACTCGCACATAAATACAGCCATATGTGAGCGTATCGTATCCTAATAGATTTGCTAGCGTAGTGGACTTCCGCCCCGTGCGACAATTAATACATTTTTGTTATCATATTAATATTTTAACGCTAGTATTTAAATAATAAAACGGTTCCAATATCATTTAGGTTATTAATAGAGTAAAAAAATATTGAGCATCAATATATTTTTAATTTTTGAAGTGTAACGGTTTTCACATATTTATCACAAATATCATATTATTAGTTCCTAGTAGGAATATGTATATAATGGAATAAATATCTTGAATTGAATTTTTATTCAAATTTCTTTGCTCATTGTTTATTTATATGTATTCAAATACGTTCGTTAAATCTTCGTTCACCTATGTCTTGGAATATTAAATGTTTCATATTTTACCCTTTAATATAACATATAGATACGAACTTGTACGATTATCCGAACGTTCTGTATAGTTTTATGTATAAATTGATAAAAGATTTCGAACCATCGCACACATGAGCTTGTGCGCGTATCCGAACGTTCTGTAATCAACCCGGTTGACTTTCTCAGTAACTTATCGGCGTCACTTCCTGAGTATAAGTTTCGTAGAACACTGATCTTGCCCGTATCATACACATTATTGCCCAATAACCGCCTCTTATCGCATGTTTCTATAATGTTTAATTAAAGTTTAATTTCATTTACATTCACATAAATTACATGCCGCGTTGCTTTATAGGATTTCATAGATCAATTTACAAATTATGTAACATCGTAAGCGAATCCAATTATAACATTTCTTTTTTTTAAATAATGATTTGATTAAAGTTTTTACATATACGAACTTATTATTAAAATTGGTCATTAATTTAACAAAAATTTCAATTACAACGCGTACCTATTGCAAAATTCAGAACAACATTATAAATAGACACATAAAATAAGCGTTTAGATAATTAGTTATAAAATGTGTATCCCATCAATGGCCTAAAAAAATATTTTTTTACCAGTAATTAAACGAGAGTAAACAGCTTCAGGAATTTTCTACGTCGTATAAATAAGATGATTGATCGTGAATGTGAAATGGATACAAAATTTGAATTGTTTAGTCTATTACCTCGTTCATTTACACAAATAACCTGTATTTATGTATGCTTCCTTCCACAAATATTCAATTTAATTCTTTATTTGTGATATACGCTTGATAAATTGTAATATGACAGTAAATGAAGACAATGTCTATTATCCGCATGTAACTGTTATAACATTGTTAACTACATAGTAACAAACTATTTAATTGCAATAGCAAATTAACAATATTAAGTCTAAGCTAAAATATAATCAAAAGTCAAGAAAATATGTATAATATAATAATTAAAAACGTAACTGGTAAAACGTAGCAGTCAACTACACTTCTCTGCCTACCTTTTCAGAGCAAAATAGGCGTGAATTTACGTACGTTCTGTTACGCAATTTAAAATGTAAGAAGTAGAAACGGAATACAAAATTTAAGTAGGCAGTAAACCAAAAATAAAAATTTAACATGACGCAAAATAAAATTGAAACAGCAGAAATTTAAAAAAAAGTAGTAAACTAAGTAGTAGAAACGCAAAATAAAATATAAATAGTAGAAATGCAAAATTTAACTCAAATAATAGTTACGCAAAATAAAATTTAAGTAGTAGAAACGCGAAATATATCTGAAATAATAGATACGCAAAATAAAATGTAAGTAGTAGAAGCGCAAAATAAAACATAAGTAGAAAGTAGAAACACGAAATATAACTCAAATAATAGATACACAAAATAAAATGTAAGTAGTAGAAATGCAAAATAAAATATAAGTATGTAGTAGAAACGCGAAATATAACTCAAATAATAGATACGCAAAATAAAATGTAAGTAGTAGAAGCGCAAAATAAAACATAAGTAGGTAGTAGAAACGCGAAATATAACTCAAATAATAGATACGCAAAATAAAATTTAACTACTAGTGCGCTTTGGGTACTTTTGTTTCGCGTGTATCGACAGGGGTGGCTGCCGTCGCTCGTAGACACATTACACACCACTAATGATAATAATTTTCACGGTCGAGCGACTGCAGTCGGCAGTTGGACCTTATTATAATAAATTAACAGCGGCGCACCATAATGGGCCTCGTTCGACTTATAATTACACTCGATATTACAAGCTGTTAAAGGGTCGTGGTAAAAAAAACCGCCAGATCGCCAAGCAATGTGCAGCCAAGGTTGCTCCACGTGGAGAAGAAAACGTTTAATTCGACGTACGTAAAGACCCGCTATAAAGAGTTTTTGCCACAATTATTTACTTTGTAACAAAAGGATTTTATAGCGAATTGATCTGCTTAGCTGTTTAAGTACCATTATATTTTTTTGGCGCAATTCTTAACAATATTCGATGCAGAGTTATTTTTGGTTATTAGTTATTTTAAAAATTGAGCAAACCGTTGAATATGTTATTGATATGCTTGTCGTTATAATTTAGGATCAAAACTTGTAAACAAATAATTAAGTTAAAATCAGTTACCTACATCACTTTTACATACATACGAGTACATATATATTCATGCCAGGTCCCTTGCGGGGTAGGCCAAAACCCTTGAAGCCAGTGAAGGTGATAATATTTTTAATAAAATTGTAACAATCAAACGAAAAGTACTTGAAAATTTTCATCGACGATACTCTAGTATAGATCTTATCGTAATTATTCAATTAATACAAGCGAACACCGTCACGGTGACGTCACCGCGCGAGAGACGCGCGGGTGGCAAACCGCAACCGCCTCCTCCGCTCGGCTGCACTAATACCCTCAGCGCTATACCTACGGGCATAATCCTTTGCCTTACCACTTGTAACGATTTAACGACTTTAATATTATACGACGTTCGTATACTGTACCTACACGATATCAAAGAACGGTTGGTATGTCAATATTTAACGGAATAAAAAAACTTAACACGCCTGTAATTCTGCCACTTGTAGGCAGGAGTGCGTAGTACTCTCTTAGGTTTCACCATATTTACATACTACGTTACGTTCACGTTTAAGTCCAAACTATGGTGGTGACCCTATCGCCATATAGCGGACACTACTAGACATTTTAACTAGAATAAATATATAAATTACTGTATTATAAGCAATAGATACATATTATACATATATAGAAAATAAACTTTGGTGATGTAAGTTTTAATTAGAGGTGCCTTTGTTACCAAGTTCAACGGTTTAGTTCCCAGATAAACATTTCGTAGAAAACATGAGATAAGAAGGTACAGAATTAAACAGTTAAATATACATAAATAGCTTCTGTAAATAGTACCCAAGAATAAATGTGAAAAGTATTAGTGTCATTACAGATGCTTTAATATTGATTGATTTTGTGATTGATTGATTTCAGTGATTTAACTGAAACTTGATAAAAAAACCGTAGTAAATTTATCGTAACAATTGGTTAAAATATTAGAAGGGATTCAGCAAGAGTAAATTAAAATTAATATTATTAGATTATTCTAATCTAATAGATTAAATTTAAATATTAAAACTGCAGTATGTACAATTGTGGATACTACCAATATGAAAGCGGTTGAAAGCGAACAGAATGTTTTATAACGTTTAATGATATTTGCGTAATAATTTTCAAAATTTCTTTACATAGTTGATTGGCCAGTGCTTACTGCCTAAAATGAAATATAACCAATCATTTGTAAACGTAACATCACGCCTGTAATCCCCGTAGAGGTAGGCAAAGGAGTGCAGTACACTTTCACGTTGCACCAGTTACGTTTACGTCCCACTATGGAATGGGTGGTGAACCTATTGCTATAATGTGTGAATAATTTGTATGTGTAAGAAATAATCAGCTCGCATTATTTCCACATGACAATAAGAAATTAAATTTATAAATTCTTATAAATTATAAATTTATATAACGAAACTAAAGGTATTCATTGTGCTTTTGCCAAACCGCACTGAGCTAGCGTGGCAGACTATGGCCTTTACTGTCCCTATTCTGTGAGGGGATTCTGTGTCCGACAGTGGAACGATATAAGAGTTCTTGATAAATGAAGGTATTTAAAAAAAATATATAACGCAAACCAAACACAATAAAGAAATCGTGGGAGTGTACTGCACTCCTCTGCCCACCCCCTCGGGGAAATACACGCGTGATGTAATGTTTTAATTAGAAGGAAGTATTAAAGTCGTAAGTAAACAACGAAAACGAAACGGTATTACAATGTAGGTAAATGTAATTTGGGCTCTGCATTTACGATTTACCGTTGCTGGGTGTGGTGTGAGCGATGTCGAAGGAAGTGCGCCCGGGCCCGGCGACCGCGAAGCCCCGCGCGGGCACGGCTTCGCCGAGGACACCACGCTCTGAGAAACGAGTTCCAGCTTAAGTTACAACAATGCTCCAGCTTATACCGACGGCAACCGTAAGCGTCTTAGCAAAGCCTTTTAGTTAAATTCCTAAAGCAAGCTTACTGTTCCCGTATACATTTTAATTAGGTTAAAGTTAACAGTATTCCCCAATTCGAAATATTGGAAGATAATTTCGTGTGATTCTTAACTTAAAATAAGTTACTTTTCTGAGGTATCAAAACATACATACTTACATATTTTTCTATAACCTAACTGGTGCAACACGTTGGGGGACGTAGGCTTGATGTTACGTCATCACCTTCGATCTCCGCGAACTTTTTGACCTCCCCTGGTACATGTACACCGGTGTCAGGGACTCGTGACTTCATTTTCATTAAACTACGATTCAACATTGCTTAAATCAATGTTGAATCACCTCGATCTTCTCTTGATATCACTGTACAAAGATACAATGTTTAATATGAATATCTGTAATTTAACAACACCAGTTGTCGTTTTAACGAAATGATCTCCCGGAATTAAAGTGCCATTCTCTTCTGCAGGTGTAAAAGATGATTCAGACGATGTGTCCAGTAAAGGATGTGGCGATGCGTCCAGCCTCGCCAAGAAGCAGCGGAAGGCCAGGACGGCGTTCACGGATCACCAGCTGCAGACGCTGGAGAAGTCGTTCGAGAGACAGAAGTACCTCAGCGTGCAGGACCGCATGGAGCTGGCGGCGAAACTGGGCCTCACTGACACACAGGTCAAGACCTGGTATCAAAATCGACGGTGAGTTATTTAACATGTATGTAGTAGGTACTCATTATTTGTTACAGATTTGAATTAAGTTGATGGAACGTTTCGCGGATTTGTTAAGAAATTACGTATTTAATGTACCTACTACGAGGAACTTATCCATATATTTTAAATCTAATATCACTTATCGTTATTTTTATAGTAATATTTTAATGTATTCACATAATCATCCGATTGATTGAACGGCATATTAATCAGTTAAATGGAACAATTAATTTGCCGTTCAATTTAGGGACGTATCTAAAGCATTAACGTCATTTAATCTATTGAGTCACATAATAGTTATCAATAAATTTAATGTTGTTTAAATTTTATGATATTTTATTTACGCAACACTAATTATGATTTTTAAAAAAGCAATTCTGACATAACCTTTACTCGCAACAACTTTAAGTGTAAAATAAAGCAATTATTAGTAACAACATTAAAATCTCAAAATATTCATTTTACATCCATTAATATAATTAATTTTTCTAATTTAGATTTTCTAGTAGTGGCTCGGAGTCTGGATTTGTGCCCGGTGCATAGCAATAGGCTCAGCACCTATTCCATTGTGGGACGTAAACGTAACTGGTGAATTGTGGGAGTGTTCTACACTCCTCTGCTTACCTCTTCGGGAATAACAGGCGTGATGTTACGTTTACATTTAATACCATCAATTATTTGAATAATAAAAATGTGATTTAAGACAATTTTAATAATATCTTGTAAATATGTAAGATAGGTGTAGGTACGTTAGAAATATATTTAGTCAGCAGTTGTATACATCGCCTCCCACACCGTAATGGGATTATTAGAGTGACTACGTGTGTAAGGAGGTTTCACTGAAAAAGCAATTATAGAACCTTCTTACTGTGTGGTCCAAATAACACACTGACGCGGGAAAACTTTCAAAGTACTTACACACGTGGTTATTTCAAATGGTAACATGTTATTGTATATAATGTAACTTCACGCCTGGAATCCCCCCAGAGGTAGGCAGAGGAGTATGGTACACTCCCACGTTGCACCAGTTACGTTTACGTCCCGCATGGTGGCAAATGTTATAAAAATTTTATAGTACCCGACCCGGGAATCGAACCCAGGCCCCTTGACCACCACTCGACCAATGAGGTAGTCACATTTTTTTCACACACTTTTGAATCGTTTTAATTATTTTAAACGTTTTCTGAGTGAATACCTACTTAAATATTTCTTAATTTAAATTTCCAAATATTTAGCAGACTGCCTCGTTGGTCGTGTTGGTTGTAAGTGCGACTGACGATCAGGAGGTCCTGGATTCAATTCCCGGGTCGGGCACTATAGAATTTTTCTAATTTAGATTTTCTAGTAGTGTCTCGGAGTATGGATTTGTGCCCGATGCATGGCAATAGGCTCACCACCTATTCCATAATGGGACGTAAACGTAACTGGTGAATTGTGGGAGTGTTCAACACTCCTCTGCCTACCTCTTCGGGGGTTACAGGCGTGAAGTTACGTTTTTTTACGTTTTTATTGTAAAGTATTATTTAAAGATATTTCAAAGAGCTCAAATGGCAAAGCCACAAAAACAAAAGGCGGTGCTATTCTACCGTCACGCGTACCGCACATCCAAACAATATCAGGTATGACCGCATTGCCGTTTGATATTGAATGCAACATTTATGGGCTGCGCTCACCACTAGCCCCGGGTGGCCTGCAGCCTGTTGGCGGCGGCTTGCAAGATATAACACAATCGGTACCGTGATGGCACATTTATTTGACACCAAACTTTGATCGGCTTATTAACGCGAGTAACTTAACTGTTAATTGCCTTATTCTAAGCATTAACAATTTCATAAAATCGGTTGTTGAATTTACTGAGAGGTATTTTCCAGATCAATTGCCTCATTTTTCCACTTCGTAAACCGATTTTTGGAGTAAATATCTTTGTAGTCGTTGTGTATGAAACCCGCCCCCTAAGGGTTCCGAGGTCTAATCCCGTCTAAATAATATATAAAAGAAAGCTGTAAAATGGTTTACGATTTGTATCGTCCTTTATCCGGGCCGCGAGTACGGCTCGGGGGCATAAAGTTTTGATGGCCGGACATTATGAAATATCACCAATGACCTCTGAGGCAATCGAGATAATGCTACAGAATGATAACGTGACGTTATGGGAGTAGTAGGAATACGCCGGTTCTGGCTCACTATCGAGAAGCGGTCAACTGGTTCTGACTCACGAGGCAAAATCGGTG
>DWTO01002095.1:0-14672 GCA_018244755.1 Jemadia pseudognetus
GAATAAATACAGTGCTAGTTATATTAACGGCTTCATTTTCAATACTCTGCAATAATATATCATACACTGCACTAGTTAACAGCGCTAGACACCAGCTTGTGGGTACGAATACGTAGAACAACGTTCATAATTAGAACAATGAGAACAACGAAACAAAATCAAGTGATGTTCAATGAGACGCGGTAACCTGACACGCGGGGAGCGTGGGCCGCGGACGGCTCGGGTCGGCCGTTGGTCGTTTAAATATGATTCACGATCCGCGCTAGTGGTGTCCAAAGTGTAGTTTTTGATGAGACTTTTTTGTTCTTTTACAGGTTTTAACAGGTGACAATAAACGTCAGGTAATATTGTTTTAATGAGGCTGATAACCCCAAATATCGGATAACATATAGAGGCCCTTCATTTGACCACAATTAGTAGTTATCTGTGTTTAATTTGTTCTCACATTCTCATTCCGTTCTTTGTCGAAAATTAATTGTTTTTTTTTTACTTTTAATAGCAAGAGTAGCAATTTATAAAATCATTTTAGGATAAGCAAGAAATCAATTCGAATGTTGATTTATGAGACAAATAATCACTTATTTTTACCAAATAAGTAAGCGTTCATGTGTAAGGAAAGCAATGAACGTATAAGAAACACGTCACATCTGTCATTAATAAATATATTTGGCACTCGGTACTCTCTGCCAACCACGTAAGGGATATTGCATGATGACGCAGTAGTAATGAATTCGGACATATTATATAAGTTGAACATCACTGTTTCACGCCAAACCAGTTCGTCTGCTCAGTGGCCGGGCGGGCAGGTAATTTTCCAATTTGCTAATGCACGATCATTGTTTCATTTGGAACGAGTTAGCGCGCAAAGTGATGCATGAGACTGCGTTAGTGCATAATGCAGGATTTTGCTGGCTGCTAATGCGCCGAAATAGCACGCAGACGTGTATATTGAATTCAATTCACACGAATTTTAATTAGCTTTTCGTAACACGAACATAAGAAAGTCACTTTGTATGAGTCTTATTGGAACGTAAAAGCTTACATCCCATTATGGAATAGGTGGTGAGTCTATTGCTAAACACAATATCGGGCACATAACCGGATTCCGAGTCACTATTAAAAATTCTAAGTTAGAAAAGTTCAATAGTGCTCGACCCGGGATTTGAACCCAGGATCGGTAGTGACAATACAAATCTATCATACTGGTTACATAAAAAATAATCATGCATGAAGCCTGTTAGGTTTGTGAGGATAGATATTTGACAGTCGGTACTCTCTGCCTACCTCGCAAGAGACCTATCGTGATGATGTAACAAAGATAATAATCTTTGCCCAAGATATAAGTATTCTAATATAACATCTTCATATCATATAACACAAATACACACAGTTTTAGTTTTACGGCTTCATCGTATTTAGTAATATTGCAAATGTAATCAGAGCGCACACCGACTCGGGAGATGAGGTAATTTTTATTTGGAAATTTCTAGACTGCAAAATTTCTGGAAACTCGATTAGGTAATTGAGACTCGTTAAAGACTTTTAAGAACGAAGCCGGTAACGATCTTGTTATTGTAATAAATGGTATAGATTATAACATTCCGTAACGAGACTGATGAACTTACTATAAGAAAATTGCAAGAAGTAGCGATGCAGTCACAAAACGCGCTACTGTATTGTTAGAAAAAGACGCCGTAGACGACTCTCCCTTAGAGTTTCTCGATTACGAACTATATCGATTATCGTCGATAGCCTTTTGAAAGTTCCCAGCCAATAAAACTAGATATCGTATACACTTCTGACTGGCAAGTTGGCTAGTCATTACGTTGGAAGAGTGGAGTGAAGTATACTCCATTCCTCTCAGACCTGTGGGAGGGAAGAAAGGGAGGTGCGGGAACGCGACTAGCATTTCTATATAAATGGCTGATATAAAGCAGCTTTGCAGTGGAAAACGGTTCTAGCAATATTTTATGATGTACTCGTCTTGGTGGTTTGAGGTGAATGTTTTATTTAACTTTTTGCGTAGTTTTGCATCTGTACCGAATACATATTGAAACTAGTTTAGGAAATTATTTAGAAATAATAATAATAAAGACATTCGACAACAACATAGGCTGTTGCACACTGCAACATATTCAACTACGTAGCAGATATAATTATCCAGCTGAGATGAATTGTTGTTTTGCAGAATAAATTTAATATTATATCGATCGCGGTACAGCAAAGTACTGGAAAACATTTAAGTAAAGTGGAAATGATACAGAATAATAATAACAGTAGACAAAAAACAGTGGGGTGATGTAGAAAGTTTCAAAATTCCATCGTGCTAGTGTTTTCATCGCCACGCCTTAAAACCAGTTCATTATTGCCCCGCCTTGGCGCCCTGTCGCGGTTAGATTAAAAGCTCATCATTAATTTACTGCAGGGTTATTACTGGAATTGGTAATTTCATTCTCACAACGAGAAGTTACCGAAATTGAGATTTTAATTATGCGAGGGTTATTATAATCACCATCATTATATGTATGTATATAGACCCCTTTTATCTTTTCACTGTCGGACACGGCGCTTACAGAATGAGAAAGGTCAAAGCTATAGTTTACATCGCTGGCCAGATGCAGGCCGCCTTCACGAGTCTAGAGAAGTATGAAAACTATAAGTTGTGTAGATTTCTTTACTACGATTTTCTTCAACGCCATATTTAATCTATTAAACGCACATAATTTATAAAGAGGTGCGCATAAGAACATGAAACCAGCATCCCCAGTGTAAGACTGGATTCTAAGCTTCTAGCTATCATTCGTCAGCTGTCCATAAACTTAGAAAGCATTTTAAAAGTCCATATATTTATATACATTTGAATTAAGTAAGAAGATTCAATAAGTGCAGATTTAAGAGTTATATTGAAATTACATCAACATCTAATGCAATTCGCGAATGTGTACAAACGGCGTTGTTTTCGAGCGTTTGAACAAACATTACTATTAGACGAAACTTGGCATTCATGTCGTTGTAGGTACAAGCTCAAGGTTCTCGCCTTGGAACATACATTAACCGATTAAGATTTAAACTCTTCGACTACTGGTAATAAAATTCAAACAATGCATCGAGTCCGTCCGTATGCAGTTGTATCATAAAATGAAACAAAAATGCACAATGGAGGGTAGGTACAGATGTGATTCATGAAACTGATGCGGGAGTAAATAAGACCGGTTGCGATGAGTCCTATGAGCGGTTCATCGAACGCCTTACGGAATTGAATCATTGGGTATTCTTAATTGTGATATCGATCATAAAAGCAATTTTAACTACGTAATATGTAATAAAACAACACATCTGTAATCCACGAAGAGGTGTGCAGAGAAGTGTAGTCCACTCCCACGTTTCAACAGTTACGTTTACGTCTTATTATGGAATAGGTGGGTGAGTCTATTGCCAACTGCCAACATGATTACATGATAATAGGTAAAACTATTTGAATTTAGGGGTTGCAATAACTAATCTGGAAACTATTTACAATGCAACACGTGTTGCATAATGATGCGTAAATCTATGGAGGCTTGGATTTGGGTGGACCTAAGGACTTAAGATCGTCAGGTTCTCATACGAAATTGTTATATTGTAGTTACGTGTTATTTCGTAAACTGAATAGTAACTGTTGAAATTATAATAAAAGAAGATATCGTACGAAGACAAAGAATCAAGAATTAACTCACCTTGAGAGTACGAATAGGAATCAAATGTACATACAAATTAAAGTTAAAACTGATGAGTTACGAGTATAATTTTTTATATATTATATCTCAAAATGAAATGTTGAAAATATCGCGGAAACAAAACGGAACTTCGAACTTAACGCAAATTAATCCAAGGACTCAATCTATTAATTACGTTTTTATTTCTGTTACGATGAAACAACATTCACGCCTTATTTATTCTACCCAGAGTTTATTGTAATAGACATTTACACCGCGATTACCTATTAAGTATTGCGTATTTATTGAGATGTTTACAAGTAGTATTAAATTTTGTATTTGCAAGAATTCCCGATACCGTCCTTGGCATCCCACAGGGTGCTGTAATGTATTTAGGTAAAAGTTGAAATTCTTAGTAAGTACTATTTTTCCGATTCTTTTTACTTATGATATTGTAACTGTTTCACATACCCAAATATTTTTTCAAAGATTCCATGGTATATATTCCCATATTGATGACGTTACACACGTGACGTTACGGAATACTTTCCGCCTTGTCTAACACCATGTCTGTACAGTTGACGCAAATCTAGTCGTTTATACAACGCACACATTTGATTGTCAACGGTCGGCACCACTTTCACATTCTTCCTAGCGCGACGGTCACCATCCCACCATTTCAAATCGAACCGTATCATCATTACTACAAAGGTTAGAATAGATTGAAAGAGTCACGACTATAATCGTGATAGGACTCGTACATTACGAGCGGTTGTAACACAATGACGTGACCAAATTGAAGAGTGACCTTGAACTTCAGCCAGTTGGTGTGATATTGACCAAGTTGACTTACTTATTAAATTGCTCCAAATAACCTACAATTGAAGACGACTTTTTTGAAACTTTTGAATGAAGTCCACACAAGCATGAATTTAAAACGCTACAGTTTTAAATTGCTAACACAGAGGGACACAGAAGCGAGAGAGTTATTTAGTAGTTTGAAACTGGAATAACCCATTCAAAGTGTTTCAAAGCCACGAACAATAGGCCTCGGATCGCTGTCTGACTGACTTTACACACTACACTTAAACAGTCTGTTTCACGTGTGCTATGCGAAATTTAAAATAGTGGGAACACTGTTTTTATACATAATATGTATACGTTATTAATATTCATTACTACTATAGTAGTATACTATAGTAGTATACTAATGAATATTAATAACGTAATAATTTTACATAATATCGGGCTTATATTTCCTTGAAGGGGTCCAAAGAAAAGTGAAGTACTCTAATTTTTCATCAATTACATATGTTACACGTCCTACGGATTGGGGTAAGCCTACTGATATACACTCGGCACAAATTGAGACTCCCAACGACAATCGGGAATTTTAGTTAGATATATCCAATAACACTAAACCGATCCGGGATCGAACCTAGGACTTCTTACTCAGCTGTCAATTATTAATGATAATATTATTGTATATTAAATCGAAAGTAAGCAACAAATCGTGTACACGATAAAAAGCTGTCTAATGCGAATACAACTATCGTGTAAAAATAATACGCCAGCTCCGCACGGCCGATTACGCAAACTCCGGCGCAATGTGGGGCAACACTGAAACGGGAAGACCTTCACCCGCATTACACACGCCACCCGGGATCCCGAGGGACGACACAAGAATATAACCTAAGGCCGGTGATAAACGATCAGATTTTTATATCTCTTCCATTTAATAGCGTTGCAAAAGTTGCATCATAAACGCACGAATGTCGCACATAACAATGGCGGTGTTATGATTGCCACAACGTCATATAATCCTAGTATGGCGGCGAATACAAATGATTATATTACAGACTCTCTCTATGCTTTGTCTCGTCCATTCTGAAGTAAATGAACGAATGCACAATGGCCTAGTATCTGGACAATCTGACGCAGTAATCAAAACACACACTACAGTTGCTAGTATCACAAAGGGAAGAGCGTAACATGATGTAATCACATATATTGGCGCTGGTTATCACGAATGCGTTGGACTTTTATTTATAGAAACGTACGAATGCACTTGTTGCTGAGTTCGAAATAATCATTGATTCTCCAAAGTTGATAAACATAACCTGTGTATAAGTTGCTAACACACATACTCGTAGCAACTGTAGACATAGGCGTTGAAGATGAGACAGATATGCGAGTCTGTTTACAGGACGAATGTAGATTAGAAAATATCGTAAAGATGTTGTACATTTACGGCAATTTAACAAGAATTGTAAACCTTAAATTATTAGCTGAAGATGTTATTTCAATGCAATGAATAAAGCAGTACAATCAATATATGATGCCAAGGGTATAACTAGTAAGTTGAATATCGTAAAGATTTGTGTGAATCATTAAAAGAACGGATCAAATGTAGACGGCATTGCTGTATTTCGGGATCGTGTATACGCTAGCAAAGTAGTGCAAGGCTACAGTTCTGCAAACATCCGCGACCATTATTTGCCGGAGATAAAACGGTTTTATTACACATTTTAAAGTATCATAACACGCCTTTATTTTCTCAAAAGGATAGGCAAAGAAGTTTGGTGAGCCCATTGCCATACACCGGGCACAAATTCTGGCTCGTTTTTATTACGCACAATCAAATACAAATTGTATATGACAATATGCTCTAATTTTTGAATTTATGCATCGCTTCTCAAAATTATATGAATCACATTGGGTGATACGTGATCATTTGAATTTTAACATTTCTGAAGTTGTATTAATACTTGCGATAAAAAACTGTGCGAGATCTAATTAATATTATACAATATTTTATGACTCATACAATTTACAGATCGGTTACATGGTCGGTACACATGTACGTAGTTTAAGAAAATAACCTCATCAGAATAGCACCTACTATAAATTTTTAAACGACTATTTTCTCTGTTCAAAAGTGACTTTTTGTTACCTTTACAGTAATAGGTATAAAAGTGGTCATCACCTGCCAAAAAATGTAGTTAAGAAAACTCACCTGTACTCGAAGACTCCTCAAAGCTGGAAAGTTGGCAAGCCGGTCCACTTCGTTCCACGTGGCCAGGCCGGTATTATTCAGGTTAAGGAAGCGAAGGTGCCTGCAATAATACAGACTCAGGCCTTAGAGCGTTGCATAGTAGGCCGATGCAATACTCTGATTCATAAGCTTAGTAGGTCAAAGATAATTGTATTACGACTGAATGTTCATCTTGTAACTGACAACTCAGTGTAGAGGAGTTTTAGTAGTAATCATTTCGTTATCTCTTCATTAACTTAATAGACATACAGATGTTACACAGACACATAATATATTAGTCAGTTATTATTAAAAATATTCGCATAATATTCAAAATGATTTGTGAGTAAATCGAAGATAGAATAAGCACTTACGGGAAGGCATCATAACATTTCTTGTTGCCATTGAAATCATCACACTTCTTGCACGGGTCTGGCTCCAGAGTGGCTAGAGGACAATCGTTCACCAGCAATGTTTCTAGGTTAGGAAATGCGTAACCCAGTTTCGATATCTCTCGCCAATTGCTAACAGGGTTTCCAGAGAAGTAAACCTTTTTCAACTGTTCATGCACAGGTTCGGTCACGTCGACGTTCAAACGCGAACAGGCCTCACAGCGATCCTTCTCATTCACTTCTTGTCCACTTAGGTCGACGTGCGAATACTCGTTGAGACTCAAATGCAACTCTTCGAGAGCTGGTAGAGCCTTGAGCAATGAGAATACACTTGGCCACCGCACATAAGTAGAGTTTAAGACGAGATGACTCAGACTGTTCCAGCGTGGACGCAATGCTTGAGCGGCCTGAATTTGTGCCGATAGCCGATTGAAGCTTAGATTCAGAAACCTCACTTGTGGCGTTTGCTCTAAAATGGCGAATACCTAAGAACGAAAATGCAGTTTAAGACCTATTGTCAGAATCTACGGTGAACTGCGGAATGCTTTTTGCTTGTGCGTTGTGACGTCGGACCGCAAAAAGCTCGAGTATTTTTCTATAATTGCAACCTTGAGGAATTTGAAATATCAAAGACCTTGACTCGCAATAGGAGAAGGATGACAGGGAAATATGAGTCTTTGAATAGGGAAACTGAGACTAAATCTATTTAGTAATATTAGGATGAACGTGTAAAATTAACGTGAAAGTATAAAATAAATTCGATGACGTCATACCTCTTCCCAGTCCGTAAGTTTATTATTGGCGAGATCTAGTTCAACAACATTGGCGCATTTATCAGCCAGCGTACAGGCATCCCCGGCGCAGTCTATATCGCAGTCGTTCAGCACTAGCAATGTAGGCACGCTGAGGCGAGGCGATCGCTTCGGAACGAATATTGCCACCGGCATGTCATCTAGAGGAGGATTCGCTTCACCTTTTGCGCCATACTTGCGCTCCAGGGCTTCTAGCAACGACGGCATTGTGGAATTTATCTGTAACAAAATATTTTGGAATTTTAAAAGATTCCTTCAATTAATACGCGTGGTAGTTCAATCAAAGGTTTTAGATTTATATATCTTTAGATGTAAGACAATGTTACGATCAAAATAACGTCCAATCAACGTAAGTGCCATGTTCTGAGTAATTTAGAAGACACTCTACGTATCAGTAAAGTGTCGATATCACCTGTTCGAGGACTGTTGATAAAGTGCGTATTATTTATTTATAAAATAATAGAAGTTTCATAATATATCATCATTATGACTATCATCCATTCTTTTATCGTTCTTCTGTTCAATATGCATCTCTCATCAGAAGGTAGGATTAAGGTCATGTTTAAATTTCGTTTTCTGGTCTATCTTCCATAAATATGTACAAGCTTTTTGCATTTAATAGATCTTGAGTTAGACGGGGTTAAATCCGTTAGTGTAAATATTGGTGGGTAGGTTTTTCTCGTGAGCTTGGAAGGCACGCGATAAGGCAGGCAAATCCGGATACGTAACGTAATCTCAGTAGATGAGAAGATAAAGGAGGGTATTAAGTTTCCTATAACTTGTTATGGATGCGCTTTAGTTTTTAAATATAAATGTTCTTATTCAATATTCGTACTCAATAGATTTACTACTTATTCCATAGTAGGACGTAAACGTAACTGGTGAAACGTGGGAATGTAGTAATATCCTCCAAGAGCAGAAGATTCCCACCTCTTCGCGGATTACAGGCGTGATGTTACGTTGAAAAAACAAAATGCAAGGATAGTAATTGAAGTCAAAGATCGAGGGAATGGAGTAATAAAGCGGAGTTTATATGTTGTTTATCAGTAGCGTAGTTTATGGCTATTAACATTGTGTCCATGGGCATCTTGAGCAGATACATCAGCCTCGTGAATTGTTGCGACAACTAAGCTACTAGCCATTGTGATGAAATCGCCACAAAGTTGCGATTCAAATAGCTTTGGAAACGTCTTTGGCCGAAGTTTATTAGTGTGGCCGGCCATTTTGGTGGAAAATAAATTAAGCGTTCAAGTTCATTACGCTAAATAAAATAGCACCTGTCATAAATATTATCGTTTTAGCGTGTTGCTTGAGACTTTCTTATTATCGGTTTACGTCATAGATGGAGATATATTTATTTATTAGTAATCCACAGGCGATAGAAGAATTTAGATTATACGTGACAACACAATGAGAGTAAAGCCAAGACAGGAATACGCAGGTAGTTACAATGACCAATCACCGAAAACGGATACATTTTGCTAACTTACAAATAACATGTATAACACAATGTGTATACATATACAATGGTCTCGCAAGGGGTAACAACGTAATATTAGTCAAAAAAGCGATAATACTTGTATTCAATGACAATGGGTGTATTTATGAGTAAGAAGAATTAAAACAAACTCATTAAACGTTTAAACGTTCCAATACCTCGCACGCGGCGATATTACCGAACTGCTCATGCGTGTGCGTGTCGAAACGATAGACCATCGAGCGAAACGAAATCAATATTTACATTAAGGTAGCCAACCACGGCAACGTCGGAAATATCCTGAATTTATTCAACTCGCCGTATGGACGAGCTATCGACCTGACGTCAGTCCGCTGCTGCAGTTCATGAACATTTTCATCGGACTCATAAACCACAATTGAGATATAACTATCCTTGAGATATAAGTCCTTCCTTTTACACAGCGCTTGTCAACTTTCAGATTGCCTCTCACTAGCACTCTTGGGCTCCAAACACAATCAATTTACTATTATTTTCTGTGGTTGCTTCATTAGAAGTTGGTTCGCTTTAAATAACGATTGCGGGCTTTGCGGTATCGTCTCTTACGATACCTGTGATTGCAATATTTCCTGCCACCAGAAAATTTTCGAAGCAAACTACAACCGTTTTTTCATCGGCTCCATTTTCCGGTAGATATTTCCTACGTACGTACACAAGGATTACGCAAGGGTTCATTTCACGCTGTCCTACTTCCTTGGGAACATTGCCAACAAGGTCAGATTTTACGAGTGCTGTAATTGACAGTTAAATTGCAACGTCTCAGTGACTTTACTTTCATTCTCCCCTTCTCTCTGTGCGTTGTTATTTTGTAACTTAGAAAGCAAAAATAAAACAAAGGAGAATTATGGATTACACAATACAATTTTTCTTAAATTGTACACCAAAGTCAGTAAAACGGAAGCAATACAAATTTAAAGATATGGTAAATATACAAAAGGTGGTGTCTTATCGCTAACAAACGATTCCTACCAGATATCTTTTATATAAAAATCAAGATTAAAATAATAGAAGAGAGAATAAATGAAGAATTAAGCAGATATACGGCAGAGGTGTTCGAATAGAAATGTTGACAAAAATCAATAACAATAAGATAAAAACCGTACATAGAACACGACGGTGCGACATTTATAATAATATCGCTTAAGGCACGTTTTTCGAAACATCTCGCATAATGAAACCGAAAGGCGCCGAGACATCGAACGTCCCTGAAATATGTATGTGTAGAGTGGCATCATTTCTGAAGCTAATTCGTTATGTCCGCTTTATGTTTTCATATTACCAGCATTAATGAAACGCTACTGTAGCAAATGGGTAAAAAATATTGTACTTTGAAGATAAACTAAGAAACGAAGACTTTTGTGTATATATAGTTGAGGTAACATTTTAAAGAGACACAGACAGATAAAGAAATTGTTAAATGTAATGAGTTGTTAAATTTTTTCTGATTTTAAAGGAGAGCTCATTTGACGTCTCCTTGAATAGCTGATATCAGAGCAATTGAAGTCTTGATCTTAGATGTAGATTGCTTCAAATGGCCTGTTAGTCAGTCTCTTCCATACATCAAAAATCTTACTTGACATTAGTTCTATATAACTGAAATTTAGGCGCAAACATGAATTTAAAAGCAGAGGTCGTAAAAAGTTAATAGATAGAAGAGCTATTAGAAGGGGTGTTGGCCAATTTCATGTAGCCTGGTTTTGTTCCTATAAGGTCGTATCGTGACCAACCTCCAAGGCTATCCCGTTCAAATACTACGAACATTAAAAAATAAGAGCAATTAAATAATTAGTTACTTGTGTACATTATATTAAGGAGTAGAGCATATTAATATTACAGAACGTTGAATATAAAATTATTTTTGAGTGACAAAAGTACCGGCAGTTTTTTTACCTACCTAATTATGGTACCTACGTCGACTGCTAGTGCTGCGACGAACGAAGCAAGTCTAGAAACAAAACCCAAGAAAATAATGAATCCGATAATAACATCTACAAACAGGAGCAGCCAACACTTCTTATATTTATAATGACATCTAGAAACATAGCTTTTACCAGGAACGTTTCCAATCATCTTACCTTATTAATGGAGGGCGATAAATTTAGAAATTGCTTACTGAATTTCATTTCAGCATAGAAATCAATGATTTTTCTTTTTACTGCAAGCTAGGATAACGTTTGTCCACGATCCTGCCTGATGGAGAGTCACGCGAATGCCGGTACGTTTTGTTTATCAACAAGTGCTTTTAATACATTATAATAATTACATGGCGATCGTAGTTGCAATTCTTGCAATTGTCGATTCATTAGATTTAATCACGATACGTTATTATTGTACCGCGACCTTCGCGCACACGCTCGTTGGAAACCTCAGCCGCAATAACTATACTTATATCAATTATTATAAATTCTATTCAATAAACAACATTATAATCAATGGTTATTAAGAAATATTTGAGGGTACAATTTTTGTTTATATTTTATAAAGAGTTAAAGAGAGGAGTGTAGTGTATGTAGTACACTGCCAAATTTCACCAGTTACGTTTACGTTCCACGATGGAATAGGTAGTGAGTCTATTGTCATACACTGGGCACTTATCCAGACTCCGAGCCACTACTGGATATTTTAACTAGAAATCGTCGTTACAAAAAATAAAGATAACAATCTGTTATTATCTGGCTAAGCTATACTGCAAGGATCAAAACGTACCGAACCTCTTAGCTACTACATAAATAGGCTCCCTGCGAACGAGAACAAAGAACGGCTTCTGGCGAAGAGAAGTTTTACACAGCGGTGGGCGACGTTTTACAAAGGAGTCATAACACTAGAAATTGGAACGGTAGGGAGATGTAAATCCTAATGCACGATGCATTCTTGTGCACAACTGTACAATAGTACAGATGAGTGCAGGAGTGTTTGTTCCATATGCAATATTTCCTTAAAAGTCTGTAGAGTATACATATTAATATGTGTAACTTTAAAACTCTATACTCCTTTTTAAGAATATTGTGCGCACATAGGCATGCGAGGTTTGGCAGTTGGATAGTCTAAGTTTATATAGAGTAGGACTGCGGAGAGATAAATTGTATGCACCATACAAATGTGTATGTACAAACTAATCATTCATTATTTACGTTCATACTAACTAAAGTGTACAACATAAATATTTTATAACCTCTCTAAACATGTCCGTCTGATTTCTATGAAGGCAGAGCTTGTTATGATGACGGCTTATAAATTTCATATAGGTATCTACATATATACTAAATAAAAGAAATACTTGTGCTCTTCACACAAATAGGTATATGCCCTAGATGAGATCCATGACGATCCATTGGGCCAACGGGCCGGTCTAATGTCTGAAATAGAGTTTTATAGAAACTTCCAGTAACGAGCTTGTCGCTTCTGGTCGTTCGTTACTTTATGGCATTGGAATATTCATGCTACCCTTTCTAAAGGTCGTCGCGACTTTAGCCCCATAAATCTCTAATGCCCTCGAAATATATAATTTGTCCTCTTATTATTTTTGTTGTAAGTAAAAGTCACTATATATATATGTATATATATTTATAATAGTTCAGGCAGTAGCTTCATACCCTGGTCAATTGTGGTCTGGCAGACTACATAGTTTAGGGAACACTATGGAAAAATGCTTTACATACAGGTTTTTTTTCACCGCTACATGCTGCAATATTTAATAAACACATGTAACTTTCTATAATGCGTCTCAGGTTTCGAATCTGAGGAGACTACCGGATGAAAAGGCTGATACCATTATTCCAAAATCAATTTTTCAATCGCAATACGGGTGATTCAATATTTTTTTTTACATAAAATTCAATAGTAGAAAAGAACGAGTTACAGAAAACATCCAATGAATTATATGCAAAGGCAAAAATACAAAATTACGGCGTAATTTTAAAGAGATAAAAATATTCACAGCGAAGTCATTGACCTTCGGCAAGATAATTTAATCAAAACAATAAATAATTATTTATGTACATACGAACGACGAAGTAAGAAATTGGTGTCGGACGTGGGCGAGGCGGAGCCACATCTCACCTGCACTGTAACGGAATCTTATACAATGATATGAAATAAAGCGTCACAAAAGATGATGTGCTCCTCATTTATTTAATACATTTTGTACATAGAAAAAATAACAGGAAAAAAATAACATACAAAAGAAATTATGTACAATGGCTCTGCATACGCCTTGATGAGATTCCTTCCAGCATCAAGCTACTCTTGATGCGTGGAAAGTAAATTATATGTAGAAATCGAATTTAGCAACGATCCTTTTGATGAATACTATCGAACAGCTCAGTAGACACGACTTTCGAAACATTGTACCATAAATAGCCTGTTTCTTCAAGCTGCATGATTGTATTAAACAGGATGGATTTAATGAGGATTATATTCTGACGTAACATCACGCCTGTAATCCCCGAAGAGAGGGGAGAGAAATGTGTACACTCCCAAGTTTTACCTTATTCGTATACATATTACATTCGTCCTTAAATAATACCCACCGCTAGTCTTAGTGTCACCTTGTGTACCGTAGGTCGCGATGACCTGGGGTTGAAGCGTTGCATGTGCGCTGAGCGCGAGTTATTTATTCATTTTACGGGTTTTCTTTAAAGAAGCGTATGTCAGTGAATAACGCTCCGTGTAAATAGTACCTACATGTATTACGTACTAACTCACACATATTCTTATTATTAAAATATGAACTACATATGTTGTTAAGCTACATATATAAATGATTAAAGCTTCCTTTTAATTTTATTACGTATAAGCATCTAATGCTAAACATGTCTATACTTATGTTTTTTTAAATAACCAAAATATTTAAAACGTCCAAAGTATATAATTACTTTCTCATTATGAAATAGAAAGATATATAAGATGACATGTTTTTAATATGTTTGCTGTCCATTATATGTATTATTAATACGGCAGATGGGTGAGAGCTCTTCATGCTTAGCCGTCATGTATTGGGGGTATACTGAGTGTTGATAATTGTAAAGCTGCTAGCCATATGTTAAGTTTAACAAAATAGGCTAACTACCTACTGGGAAAATTGTGAAGTTGCCAAGTACGCATATGCTCTACCCAAATGGAAACACAATTTCAAATATTATATATATTAAGTAAACGATATATTTTATGATATGACTGCCTCGTTGGTCGTGTTGGTTGCAAGTGCGACTGACGATCGGGAGG
>DWTO01002096.1:0-14670 GCA_018244755.1 Jemadia pseudognetus
TTTACGTCCCATTATGGAATAGGTGGTGAGCCTATCGCCATGCATCGGGCACATATCCAAATTCCGAACCACTACTAAAAAAATCAAAATCAGAATTTTTTTCAATTAATTAACTTTAATTAATTAAATCCCATATTATTAGAAATATAAACAGATATACCATTTGTACAATCACTTCAATTTTATCTGAAAGTATTTCCCAAAACAATATGCGGTGCCATCGCCATTTTATTTGCGTAATAAATGAGCAAAATGATATGTTTAATCATGCCGTTGGATAATTTGTTATCCGACCGCGGAACGTCAATTCGGCATCTAATCAGAATACCGTTGTTAACTACATACATATTTGTTTACGAGCACGTCCATTAATTTGATATAATTTTATTTGATAATATAATCAGAGGATAATTGATTGGTATCGTGCAGAGTAAATAATATAATGATACAGTATCTGATGAGGTGAATGTTCAATGAATGTGAAGGTATTTGTGATTTACGTACATCATTTTTTTTTGTCACGTGTTCCTGCCGACAGTCATTGAAGGATTCATGTTTATCAGTTATTATTATTATCAGCTGCACACTTCGTGTTTCACAATACTATTAATCCAACTATTCTATTAAAGTCCGTAACAATAATTGTTGAAAGATTGAAGATGATAAAACGAATTGGTATTGCCAGCTGTTGAGAGTTGCAATTCTGTTTTCTTCGATTATCTCCACGTGAGTACTAATTGAATTTCGTTGTGCAGAACTATATTTAATTCATTTTCTTGTTTCAGGACCAAGAACGGCTGACCAGATGAACTCTATGGCTCCCAGTTCTTGGGGCTGATAAGATGACACCGGCCGGGATGCTGGTATTCAGCTCGCTGCTCACGAGGACGCTATGTGTAATAGCACCACAGATACCGGGTAAATATATAATTGCGAATTCCTAAATACACCAGACCCTTCACCCTTTGAAGGTTTATAGTATAAGTAATACTCACAAATATGGGGAGAGGGGGCGGGGTGGGTTTGACTCTTTAACTGCTTTCTTTTATCTCAAAAATACAAGCGAACAATTATTCAGTGAACTCAATCACGAGTAATTCCCCGGATAGACTGACGGACCTGATGTACTCTGAACTTTTGATCCCCCAAAGGATTTGGCCCTAAATCAAAATTTTGTTACGATATTTTGGTACAACATATGCGGCGTCAATTGATGTGACATTTTTTATGAAAAAAAAGACAGATATGTAAACGCTATTACAAGAAACTATCTCATTAATCTTTGAAAAAGAAGACTTATCTCTTAAAGTTCGTTTGCCGTCTTTCGAGAACAGCTTGATGAGCGAGCTAAGTTTTAGATTTCTTTAAGCTATGCGTGAGAGAGATAACAATATAGATCTTCCTTTCACTGTATCTCCTTCAAAGTGATACACACATCCATGATTGCTACATGTCTTTTCGGGAATCGCGAAGCATGTTTCAGTGCCGCTGTGTACATATATATAATAGTATTTTTCTTGTTTGATCATATCTAAGGTGACAAGAAATATTAAATTGTTTGCAGAGGTTTCGTTGCTAAGATATAGATGTGGTGGGTAGATGCGTTAGACATTTTTAGAAGTGATAAAATAAAGTAAAATATATCTTGACACCAGGTTCCTTATGGAGTAGGCAGTGGCATGGAGTGTTATCTCTATTCTATATCTCTATTCTTACAGACCTGCCATGCTTTTTCTTTATATTTCGTTTTCTTTCTTTTCTTCTTCCTTCTTTGTCTATTGATCGTATTTTTCGTGGAATATTTTCATATGTAGCATCTAACTGTTCTATTTTTTTATTTACTTTATCAGTGTTGAATAACTTACGTGTTGTTGTGTAGCATATGGCAATAAATAAATATTTTCTATTGCTATTAGTAAGAAAGCAGGTGAAGGTAGAAAATAAAAGAAATGAATTTAATACCTCTAATAGAACAAATACACATCAGATTTAAAATGGTTGATTCAGTTAATATAAAATAAACGGCACGCATAAATTTTATTACATCATAGATTCGATTTAATCTGTCGTTTTGTAATAAAGCGAATGTCGAAGTGTAATCGAGAAAATTCATATCTCATTTGAAACAACGTGCTTGATAATGAGCAATAATGTTTTTGATTTCATTAAATTTGAGTTCCCCCTTGGGGTACAAGCCTTCAAACATCCATCAATTTCCATGGTACGCGTTCCTATAGTTACGGAAGTACGTTTGCGCGGAAATTGATGTAATTTTGGTACAATTGTCTGACCTTCGATTTATGTATTCATGTCAAGTTTTACCACACCCTACATATTTGGCATCTCAAATTATATTTTTTTGCATCAGTAAAACAATTCTTGAATCTAGTGAAAGTTCTGATCGGTTATTATTTGCGTACCTTTAACTTGTATATAGGAACTACAATAAAAATGTACAATGACGTTAGTAAATTGTTTTCCTTAGAATAAAACAAAATTATTTTCAAGCCAGATTCCATCGAGCAACATTGTGTCCCATTTTCTCGGAATGCAATATCAAACGACTCACTGTCGAAATTAATGTTTCGTTCTGAACACCGCTCCCTTTGCTCCTTAATATCCCGCATCCTGTTGTTGCGATTTGTTCACCCTCGTTTTTCCCCATTTTAAATAATGCACTCGAACATTCGAGTGTCCTGTTTCATCAAGTTTGTTGTTCTCATTTAGGTCACATTGTTTTATTTCTTTTTGCTTACAATGATTATGGAAGTACGCTTTGTAAGAAAGTTTCTCATCTGAAATGTTAATAAACGATTAAATTGACAATATTTCCACTGAACAAATTTTCGTATATACCAATGAAATGTACCCATATGATGACTTAATAACAAGTATTATTATTTAGTATTAATCATCAATAGTTTGTCCGAGCAGGCCTAAGGCCTATTGGCTTACAATGCAAAGCTTTTTATGCAACTGTTCCTAAATAAAATTTCGTGCAATTTAAAATGATATATCACTTTTTCTAGCGGTCCAGAAAACCCCCGTGAGGTAACCTGCATAAATAAGAATTCTCCATAATGTTCTCTAAGTATTGTGAAATCGAGCGAGTAAGGACCTACTTTTTCAATATGCGAAGACGTGTGTTAATTATAGTAAAAAGATTTTAGTATTTAATCATTAATATCTTTGAAAGGACTTCATGTGTAAATGCTCTTAACATTGTTAGAGAAGATTCGCAAATACTCAATCATTCGTTGAAAAAGTTTCGAGTTAAATTATAGCAAATACGGTTGAATAAGATTGTTTAATACTTTTAAAAGTATTTCTTGGACCTCGTGATAAATTTTATTGTATCAGTATGCTCTCGAGAGATTTCAGCTCGCTAAACGTGTTTTACTTAGAATCCTTGGCACGACTCTCCGAGTTTTCGTGATAAAATATCACTCGGTATCACAGTGAAGGAAAACATCGTAAAGAAACCCACACACCTTAAATATTAGCATAATATTCTCGAGGGCAAGTGGTTTACCTCCTCACTTATATGCCCACTTGGCTAGCGTCGCAGGATATGAGCGTAACTTTACATTTTTGAATAAGATGTGTGTTCAAAAATGAGACTGCAGAGGAGTTCATAAGGTGATGCTAAATTGGTCGTTATTCTAATTAAAAATGTTAGAATAGTAAATATAGATATTGGATACTTTTTTAAATAATTTCGGTGCTTCATGGGACATTAGAAAATATATATAGTTCTTAATCATCTGCTTGTCTCAATCCTTTGTTGGGCATATACCTTATCTAGTAAGCGCTATGACTTTCTCTGTTCAAGTCTCTCCACCCATTATCTTTCACATCTTATCTGCAATCTTTCGCAGATAATCAATTATACTTACTTAACCTATATTAAAGTCTATTTCAACTGTGTAATCACTTAAATCGTGATATTTCGCAACAGATTTCAAAACCGGTGATAAGAAAATAATCAACGGTCCATTCTGGCACGAGGTGTTCACCGAAGTATATGAAGACCACGAGGAGGATGTATCCACCACCACGTCGGAACCACTGCCGTTCTTCGAGGATGACCCGTCCACTAACAACGTGACTACACAGCTGGGCAGTCGGGTCCATCTGCACTGCCGTGTTCACGACTTGGGGGAAAAGACTGTAAGTATATTATTATTAAATCTATTATTGTCATTATTCTACCATCATGTTTCACGCCAGGTCCTTTGCGGTTTAGGCAAAGAGCACGAAGTATGAATTATCTATATCCATACAGACCTGCCGTACGTTTTGCACATACATCACTCTCTTATGTTTCAAAATAATCAAACGAATGTATGATAATGTTAAACGTACGTACGAGTATGGAGATTAATTAATGGTGATTAGTTGTCGCGCCTACTCACATTGGGTGAAGGGCCCTTACATAAAATAATAATCCCTCTAATTCAACGAGAGGTCCATGTCCAACAGTGGAATAATAAAAATGTCAGAACTGTGGAAACCTATGTCAAAATAAATTGATGCTAGAATTTAACGATAAAATAATAATAATATTATATTTCACCCTTTGTTATGTGAATACGCATCATCAATAAAAAATAAATAAATACAATGATTTGATAATAAAATATCTTTCATGATGTAAGAAATATGCTCGACACTATCTGCTTCGGTAAAAGAAATAAGCGATGACAGAATGAATATGGTCGGGGAATTACCCACATATGCTATCGGACGTCTAGGCCGGGGCGCGGGAATTGGCCCGACCGGCCCCGGCCCAGATAGCTAGGAAATTTCAATTTCAATAAATGGTTTCTGGCATATTTTCGATATCTCCTGTTTATTTTATATGAATTATGGTACCTTGTATGGCAATGAAGAGGACAAAAGTAAACACAATTTAGAATGAAAAAGATAGTGAATGAACATTTCTAATAATTTTTGGGTATATTCAAGATTAAGAACTTTTCAAGAATTATTTGATGATGACGATAGATATGGATATTTAAATAATTATCTATTGCAGATATATAAATGGCAATATGAGGTCGGTTATGATAGTAATTTTAATTTAAGTCAATTATAAAGAGAGGAAAGTTAAAAGAAAAAAGATTTTTCGGATACTAGCCTAGTAGACTTGAAATTCGCCATTGAGATCTCAAAATATAATGAAAATACAGGAATGAAATACAAATATATAAGAACGAATTCTTAAAAATGGAAACTGTATGATGACAGGGTGAATATGACGATAGAATTATCGGCATCGTGCACTATCGGACGTTCAAAACAGTGAATGGATATTGCCTCGTTCGGCCTAGATAGCCCGGAAATTTCAACGGATTCGTTTCAATCTAAACCAGAATTTATTTCTTAAAAGCAATTTTCAATATCTTTTTGTTTTGTACCAATTTTACAAACATGTTTGCGTTTCGTTGTATGTAGTTTTCGATCAATTCAGCCTACTTTGATGAAATAACGTTAGTTCAACACCGTTTTTGAGTTTGAAATCTGGAATGTTTGGTTAAATTCCATGTTTTTAGTGAAACCAAATGTGCCTGGGTCAAATATCTTCCTAACCATATATGTTTATGTAAGACGTATAAAGCTGCCATTTTTTATTTATCACCAGACAATTCCTTTAAAATGTTACTGTTGACTCATTAAAACCCTTAACCGCATCTCTTATCATCGTCCGTTTGTCTATCTCTCAAACACCAACATTCAAATTTAAAACAGTATAACTGTAACACCTGCCAATAGACAATTCCAATTATTTGCATCACCGTCAATCTATCAAATGTTAACGTAACATCACGCCTGTAATTCCCGAAGAGGTAGGCAGGGTAGTGTTCTACATTCATCTGTTCACTGTTTCACTAATTACGTTTACGTCCCACAATGGAATATTGCAACACACTGGCCACATATTCAGACTCCGAACCACTACTGGTACTCGTAAATCTAAATTAGAAAATGTTAGTAGTGTCGGATCCAGTAATTGAACCCAGGACCTCCCGATCGGCAGTCCCACTTGCAAGCAACACGACCAACGAGGCAGTCAGTCACTATCAAATGTTATTGCATAATTTTCCTTCCTTTCCAGATATCCTGGGTCCGTCGTCGGGGTGACGATCTCCATCTGCTCTCCTTCGGTCGCCATACCTATTCTGCTGATTCACGTTACTCCCTAGCCTTCGAGCATCCGAATGATTGGCGCCTGCTCATACAATATGTGAGTGAAAGAGACGAAGGATACTACGAGTGTCAGATCTCTACCCATCCACCGTTAGTGAGAAGAGTTCATCTTACCGTCGTTGGTGAGTGTTTCGAAATATACGAGAAGCTAATTGAATTTTCATCTTTTATTAAAAACAACTTTATACTTAAGAAAAAATCGTATGAAAGACATAGATATATCTATTCGGATGATTCTTAACATAAAGAAAATTGATATATCCGAACTAGTTTTATAACTTTACCTGGCTTCAGCTCTATAATGTTCGAAATTTATTTAAATATTATAGAGATGAATTGATTGAATGAATTGCCAGATTATACAAAACTAATTATACACATAAATAATGCATCTATTTTTTTTCAGGTTTAATTACGTTCTTTATTTCATTGTTCATATAAATCGCTAATAGTTATTATATTTTCGCAATCAAGTAAAAATGTTCCTTTTATCCTTATTCTTCTTCCAAATATTTTGGATATGCAATTGCCTCTGAATTACGAGTATAGTGTTGCCAGTATACGTACCTTGTCCATATCATTTATTTGTTCAAAATCACCAACTTTAAGTCTACTCATTAAAACCTCGGCGGAAACCCTTAAAACAAAGAAAATTAACTAACTTCGAAATTTCATTCGACCTATGCTTTAGTACCAACGTTTTCCTTGTTATCCGTTTAAGTACACTTTCTTTTCAAAATACTTAAAGAGATCGTCTTTTGTATAAGATGTTCTCCCGTAAATTCAAGGTGTCGATATTAATTGAAAGAGAGTTTATATTTGACTTCCTCGCTGATCGTGTTGGTTGTAAGCGCGATTGCCGACTGGGTGGTCCTGGGTTCAAATCCTGGATCGGGCACTACTGGATTTCTCTAACTTAGATTGTCTAGTGACTCGGAGTCCGGAAATGTACACGGTGTTAGGAAATAAGTTCATCACATATGCCGTAATATAAGCGCCGAAGATATATAAGAGATCTGAAGTATACTGGTCATCGCAACAGAAATCTACATCTGATATAAAATTATATTACTTTCCTAGATCTTCTTAAGATAAGTTCTAAATACCATAGTTCTGCCTATCCACCACTCATACGAAATATATCACACCAAACATATAGCGATACAAACAATTCCGGAAATGGTGCTTCCGCAAGTAAAGCTTGCACGAAGAAAACAAGCGAAACCTTTAATTAATTTCAACATAGCACACATGTTTCAATTGAAATTTCTCGATGAAATATAACAATAACAATTCTTTTTTTCAGTACCAAATATTTTACACTTCATAATTAGCTGGCAGTCGTTTTTAAAAACGCAGTGCGTGCGTGCGTAAAAATCTCTACTCGTCTTAGTTTTTTTAATATAACAAAAAAATACTAAAATATTCAATTTTTATATATTACATTCAAATATTTCAACATAGCAATTTAATTGTACCTATGAAAAAGGTGTTACAATAATTGCGGAAACATTCCAGAGTTCGGTAAATTTCAAATTGTGGCTTTGCAACCGCACGTTTCCAATGTTAATTTACGATCATTTAAATTGCAGTTCGAGCTATGAACGTATCAAATGTGCCTTTGCTGACAAACTGTGTGTTCCAGATACGAGATGTACATATTTTATGAAAATTGACCTTTACTCAAAATAAGTACAGTGGAATATTTAAAATAGCCGCGTCCGTAGATATTAATAAAGATGAGGTCCGTGTCCTCGTTAATAATAACTGGACTTTTAAATTAGGTTGTGGCCTTTACATCCACACAAAATAATGAAAGACTTCTTATTTTTTTTTCCTATAAATTTACCGCTACTGCATCATCATCATGAACCTTTTTGTCGTTCCACTGTTGGACTCGGGTTTTCTCACAGAGTGAGAAAGGTTAAGGCCATGATAAGTACGCTTTTGAACACTTCACTCGTTTGGAATAAAATATGGAGAACTCTACGGTGTGCAGATTTCCACGCAACGTTTTCTATCACCGTTACAGAAAGTTTTGTTTAATGTAATAAGCACATTTTTTTAAAGTGCACACCGAGATCTGAATCCAGGATACAGAAGGGGAAGTCCGAATTATTACATTTGTAGCTTGTAATACTTCAATCCAAACACTTTACAAAGTTTACCAAGAAGGACCTTTCTTAAGGAAGGTCGAAAAAAACGCAACATAAATTTTCCCCCAAAAGGGCAGAAATCCAATCGCGTCAACTGTCAAGTGATAAATAACACAGAATTAACTTAACAAAGAAACTGATGAAATTCTCTGTTGTTCCGTAATGTGAAAGGATGGTTGGTACATCTCTCTATGTCTTCGTGTCAGGAATGGATGGCGGACATTGTAGGTGCTGCAAAGAAAAACCCAAATTCAAAAATTGCTTAACTCATAAATGACAGATCGCCTTATACTATGTATGAGAATAGAAACTATTGTGTAGGATTTTGAAATCGTGACATAATAGTTTTATTGAAAAGTTGTTGATTGCTAAATTGAGGACTGAACAGAAATTATTTGCATTTGAATACATTTAACTTAAGTATGATATGGTAGATAATGCAAGGATTGTTCGTTAATGATAAAATATTAAAAGGAGCGATAAATCAATAGTCTATGATTTGAAATATTACAGCATATATTCATTTCCGAGACACCGTCTTTTCGATTTTTATATTGAATTCCACATTATAGCATCTGTAGTTCCAGATTTTAAAATTTCTGCTTAGTAATTCATCAGCTTATGCTGCCAACTATACACATTGTGTTATTTATTTAACTATGTTTAAATACAACCTAAATAATAACTTATATTCCGTAGCAGATTTAATTGCTATCCGTCCAAAACTAGGTCATTTATAATCTTGCATATTACCTAATCATTTTTACAGCTACAAAATTATTTTTGGATTTGTGATGGTTCAGTGATGGATGTCAGCTGAAAATATTTTTCTTGAACATGGAAATGTAATTAACTTGCAAAGATTTTCTTGAAGTGGTAGAAGCTACGAGTACGTTCGAAGAAATCTACCCCAAAAACCGACTTGTCCGATATTCATCCCTTTTGTGGATTGTTGTTTATCCACAAATTATCTGCTTCTTAGCATAATGTGCTATTAGCCCAGAAACAAAGTAATGTAGGGCGTCCATAAACAAGTCCGGATTATTCCGGACTCGGAAACTTATTTATAACTACATTAACTCTAGTAACGACCTTGTAATATATAACAACTGTTTGTCTTCTTAAAGCTTATTTATATTTTTATTTACACTTTATGTCCAGTTACTCATCATTCTCAATTTAGGATTATTAGTGTAGTTATATTTTAGTAAAATATCTCTTTTTTGTTGCTGAAGTAGCAAACTAGTATCTATATCACTTGATATTAGTGTTCTATTAGCATCACCGTCATTGTCAACCTGTCTCTCTTCATCAGTAGATACAGGACTGATAAAATTCCATGAGCGTAATTAGTAACATAGGGACTGCAATACTTATTCAGATCAATTACATACACATATTATGGTACATTGACATCTTGGAGAAATAAAGTTTATGGGTCTTTATAATATTCTGTCTGCTTACAATTTAAACAGTTTCACCGCAAGAAGTACTTTTATTGCCAAATACTACTACTATGGAGCATCCGCTATTATCATTTCCAATAAATTTTCTAATAGAATTTCTTAAATATATCTTGGCATAATAATGTGTCCGGTGTATGGCAATAGGCTTACCACTTATCTTGTGGATCGTGGGCATATAATATATTCCTCTACCTATCTCTTCGGGGATTACAGGCGTGAAGATACATAATAACTCACAGTACTTTTCCATGAACTGCTGAAATTCCGAAGACGATACTTATAATTAGACTTGTAACTGCAGTTGTATAAAAGGGCTTGATATTAATAAAGGCCAATAAACACCAACGGACATCCTTTGTCATTTAATAATTTACTCTCATAAAATTACTGATATGGACCAAAAGGAATTTCAGCGGGTTGAGCCGGCAAGATTAATAATCATTCTTGAGCACAATAAATGGGTACCGCCGGTAAGCCGCAAGATTAACCCGTGACTTATATTTCGAACGGGCTTTGAAATAAAAATACTTGTTCCATTTACTGTCGTATAAGTAAACGACACTGTAACATGTCAAGAAAGTATATAATATAACTCTTATGTTTATATAACTGCGTATCTACTCGCAGTAGACGTAGTTTTACATACTAATGTTATATATTACTGTTATATCAATATGTATGTATTAATATATAACTATATACTATATATATAACTATATACTATATATAGTTATATATTAATATATATAACTATACCTATAACTGTTACATTTGACTGTTATATATCACTGTTACATATTACTTTTGCTATTCGGGTTTTTTAACAGACTCGTGTAGATCCGTGTCCACCATAGAATAATAAAATGGTTTACGATAATGGTATTAATTTAAAGGATGTTATGTTTTTATTGTATTTTATTTGTTCGATATAACTACAACGGTCCAAGTAAGGTCATAGTCTGGCACTAAGTCTATTTGCGGATTGGCACACTTCACACCTTTGAGACATTAGGTTTATAGGCTGTCACTGCTTAAAAATGAAAAATATCATCACTCACTTCACTTAGAAATCATTTTTGAGGCAATTGGCAAGATTTATTAATTTTGAGCACGTATTTTGAAAACGTCCTCGAAAGTGCAGAATCGTGGTTTTCGTATAGCGATAATACAGGCAAATATTTCCCTCTCTCGAGGCATTAGATTAGCATAATAAATACATAACCCATGCTGTATTTTCGTCGACTGAAGTAAAAACTTTTCATGCCAACGAACTGTTTACTAGTCCAACATTTTGTGGGTGAATGCGTGCCAAATAACAGCGGAGCATACCAATTCAAATTTTCATGAGAACACATAACAATTAATTTTGTCTCCTCAATGTAAAGTGGAATGAGACCATTGTGGTACTACGTGATGGATAAAATTAGATTTGACGCATATTGCAATCGATGTCGTCACATGTAAAGGTGTATATGCGTCATAGATTTCATGAATATTTTGTACGGTGGATTAACATTATTAGGTAGTATTTACTTAATTGAACCGGCATAGTTTATACTATACTTATACTCTGATATTTTCATACTCTCACACTCTCATACTATCATTATCATCATTATCAGTTTATTTCTGGACATAGGCCTACCCTGAGACGTTAGACAATGGACACTCCACCTAGTGGGATGTAAACGTAACTGGTGAAACGTAGGAATATACTACACTCCTCTGCCTACCTCTACGGGGATTACATGCATGAGGTTACGTTTCATCTTCTAGGCATATCTTTATCTCTAACTGATAACAACGTTCATAAGTGGGTTAACGACAGGACTCATATTATTATAATAAGCCATTTATCTTTCCAACGTAAATTTCGGGTCTTCTTTCAAAATGAGGAGGGTTAATAAGGCCATAATACTTATTGGCTAAGTACAGTCGTGGAGAACATACATTTAATTAGTATTACTGATTTAGTGCGTTCACATTTATTTTGCTCTGTGTGCATAACAGACATTAGAGTAGTAGGACAGCGTTATCCTAAAAACATAGCTGTATATAGAGACCCAAACCTGACTATACACTGGGTCACTATGGGTAAGTACAAATGGGTACTTCAACACAGTAAACAGGGAATGTTTATGGGGCTATCGACTGTAGTCACAGTTTACGACCGGCGCGATAACGCGGGGCTGGATATAATTGCTTTGATGTGGGGGCACATAATAGAGACAATTTTGTTTACTGCAATAGTTACTCGTCCTAAATCAAATAATATTGGAGCTAATCTAGCTGAAAAGATAGTTTCAAACAATTTTCACGTCATAGAAAATAAGAATGAAATGTCAAGTTTTCTTGTTGTAATTGGGATGGTTAGTATTTGAAAAGAGATATTCAATTTTGATGAGCAGAAATGTTTTTACATTTTTTTCATAATTGAGAGTCCTGTAAGGCATCGGAGAAAAAAAACTTAATAAGTAGGGAAAAAAAGTCATAGATAATTAGGGTTTGGGAAAACAGAGTAATAATGAGCAAATACTGAAGACATATATTATTGCCCTCTCTTAAGCATTCATTAAAAAGGAAGAGAAGTAAGCAGTCGACCTCACGGGAGATATTGGTCTAAGAACCATAGAAAAAATAATTAAACCAAATAAAGATATTGGTGATACTGCCTAGTACTTATTTACAATTTAGTAAATATTTGTTAAACGGTTATGTGTATATGTGGTATATGTTAGATTTTATCTGCATTATTACGTTTTATAAAGATACATGTAATGATGGTAAAGAAATAATTATACGTTGACACATTTTGTAAATGACAAATTCTATTATAATTATTATTGTTTCATCATTATTGTCGTGAGAGAAAGTAATTTTGGATGAATCTTTCGAACGAAGTGTTAATATAATTTTGAGTGAAAATACACTCCTCTGCTACTCTCCTTCGGGAATCCAGGCGTGAGTTACGTTTATAATATATACGTTTTAACTTTTTGTATTTCGTCTCTATATCAACATTAACTGTACCAAATCGAAGACCATTTCATGCACACAACGTTCCTTAAAACGTGATTCAAAGATATCTCTTTACGTAATAATTACTGGACATACAAATTTATATATACATGTTTAAAATATATTTAAATGTATACCATTACTTTTTGTCTATCTAATATGAATCTAATTAAAGCTATACTATTTTAAAAACTTCTTCCTTCAAGACGCTGGTTTGAAACTTGTAAACAATTATTAACATTTAATTACAGCAGAGCGCGCTCGTCTTCTCATTACAGCGTACGGAGTTCTCCCTGTCCTAGTTTATTGTGTCGACATGACAATAAATTCAATCTGTTTGCGGGTGCCGTTTAACGACTGCGCCAATTGGCCTGTAGGTAATTGTTCGCACGCGACCATAAAAGTTAGGACATAAACTAATTTAGTGGACAGCGAAGTGCCACTTTGGAGAAGCCGAATCTGGACATAATTGACCAGATGGTTATATATTTGGTGGATGAAGGGTTATTATTTATTGTACAGGGTTTGGATGTCTTAATTCCGACTTACCACACTAACATACGTTAGGTTAAACTTCAGTTTTGTCTTAAGTTGTTTATATAAGTGTTTTCTTTCTTTTGTCCGTGTTTATTTTGAACTCATGATATTTTCTTATGAGTTCTATAAAAGAATTTCACGCAAAAACTGTAATTACAAATCTTTGTGAAGAAGTCTGTGAGCTAATCGAGGCGAAAGTTTGGAAGCAATTACAGAAGGACGAGCCCGTTCGAGTTTTATTCTTAGGAACGCGACTGTTACCAACCTTGGAACTTCTGTTTTCGAAGAATAAGAATTTCTCAATCTGGATTCGAATGTGGTTTCTGGATAGAAACTTAATTTGCCAAGATATTTCGCTAAAGAACATTGTATAATTATATAGGTATTAATTCAATGATTCCTTTAGATTTGAAATGTTAAGTTATGTGTTGAATTCTCGGTTGAATATGCGATCAGTTTGAACATTTTTTGAGTCCGGCGTTTATGTACTTGTCTACATTATAAGAACTTATCGGTGTATTTGTAATTAGGATACTTAGGAAATTCTTATAATAGTGGTGCTGGATGTATGGAAAGCTTTCTGTAATGGTAACGCCATAAGTATTACGGCGTACATAAATTATATTTGTTAAAAATAACTGCAGGTTGTAATGGGTAAAGCTATACTTTATAATAGTTTTAAGTGTGTGTTTCTTCTTTTCCTTATAGATATTTGACAGTGACCAAACCTAAGCACAAGAAGAAAGATTTGGGATTTTCTCTAGCTTCTGTATAATTTTATCAATTTTGCAAAACTATCTCAAATGTCATATAAACTAAAATATGTACAGAAAATATTAATTCTTTGTTTCCCTCCTCGATTTGTATTGAACATAAATGTAATATTTTTATTTTCATCGGATATTGGACTTTTTCATTGCTGTGTGTTCAAATTAAAATGTAGCAAAGCTTTTGATAGATTCCACAGTTACTTCAAAATGCATGATTGCCACAGCCGCCGGCTCGGCAAATAATTTATTTTATACCTACAGTAATCAAGAATCGTGGTTGAGTATTTCGAAAGCTTGATCTCTTTCTGAAAAAAAAAACTGTGGCGTGATATTTGTTTATGGTATGTACCTTGTGGTGCGGAATATTCAACTCTTTCTTCAGATCTAGGAACAATATACAAAATTACGAAAACTCGGGTTTAGTCGTATTGTGTCGACTGCCTCGTTGGTCGTGTTGGTTGTAAGTGCGACTGACGATCAGGAGGTCCTGGGTTCGATTCCCGAGTCGGACAC
>DWTO01002097.1:0-14669 GCA_018244755.1 Jemadia pseudognetus
AATAGGTGGTGAGCCTATTGCCATGCACCGGGCACAAATCCAGACTCCGAAACACTACTAGAAAATCTAAATTAGAATAATTCTATTGTGTCCGACCCGGGAATCGAACCCAGGACCTCCTGATCGTCAGTCGCCCTTGCAACCAACACGACCAACGAGGCAGTTATATAAAGACATTAGTGTAATATCCATATGTGACAAATATGACATTTACGTAACAAAGGATATTAGCAGCTGACAGCGACCTGTGAAGCAGGCAAATCCAGCTGAACACAATTACAGCGGCGAATTATACGAAAACGTGACGGATCGTAATTGATTCTAATTCTAATGTCATTACCAGCGTCGCAGGGCTTCGACTAATCTTGTTTTTTCGGCGTTTGTGCCACTTTTCCATTGCCAAGATCAGTCCGCAGGCGATTGGCTCTGGTTTTGATTTAGTTCCCGCTCCTTGACCCGCCGCTCGTTATAAATGGCATTTAAAATTATTACTGTTTCTTGGTGCTTTTAATGATGTGCAATATTCGTAATATTTATCCAGCTCGTATTCGCCTTTCCTTAAATACGAACGACACATCAAATGTAAATGACATCTATCAAACATTCATTTAACAACTTGTACGAAGCTTAATGTGAAGGAAAAGTCTAATGAAAGTAATAAATATCAGTACAAGAATATTAAATTGTAATTGGGGCCATTTATACGAAAAATAGAGGTTTCATCTCAATACCTTACTAGCTACGAAAGCAGAGCGCGCGAAGAGAGTTCACTGAACAAGGCTAAAATCATTTGTTAACAATTCATGGATAAGAAGGCACATAATGAGCAAATGACTATATGACACCTATTTCCAAAATGCTTTTATATGTAAAATGACTATGGTACGTGGCTGTTACACTTACACCTTGGAGTAAGTAGGCATAGTATAAAGTACAAACATTGTTTAAGAAATGTAATGACACAACAGCTCCATTCGCCGGTGTAATTAAAATTTGATAATATTAATTATGGTCTTATTTGTACGGGAGAAAAGCGAAGTTCAATCCTATTCGTTTAATTGCAATCGTTCCGAACAATTCGTGTTGTTGTAACGTTCTAAGACAGCCGTGCTGTTTCCTTTTGTGTGACCAACCGCAGCAATCGCGAGCTTCGTGTCAATGGATGTTTTGATTTTTTACTTTATAACGCAATAGCATAACACGTAATTCGATAATATAAATATTAAAAATGAATTTCAAATTCATGCTTCAGCCACTCATCTTCTGTACTCAGTATTTGTACAATCTATACACTTATCCATCTATGCGATGCTATCCATAATACGATATTTATGTTTACAGTAGTAATAATAGTTTGAATAAATATTTACATAATAAACATTTTACGGTCAATATTTTACTAGTCAAACGTGCAATAGTATATCTTTTTCTTTGGTTATGCATGAATCAATGAATTCAGGATGTTCATCGATAGCAAATATATTATTATTATTCGTTTATAAGTAATTTGAAAGCCCGTTATCTGATATCAATAAATAATTTACAGTTATCGATAAAACAGTGTATACAAAAGCAAGGGTAGGGCATGGGTAGCAAAGCGTGACGGGATTGAGCAACACGCGATACGACAAAACCGAGCGCACGCCGCTCCGCGCGACACTAGCGTGCCATGCCGCGCGCGCCGCTGCTGCTGCTACCGTTGTTGCTCGCGGGCCCGCTGGCCGCCACGCCACCGCCAGCACCCGCCAGCGTCTTCGTCATAGCCGACACCGCCAACGACACCCTTACCATCGCTGATAATGTCAACCACACCATAGTCGCTGACGCCTCCAACGACACTTTATCACTCCACTTCGATGCTGGCAATGATACGCTGGTCGACCCGAATGATAACCATGATCCCATTGTACGAAAGAAACGGACCTTTGGCGATATAGTGTTTAGAGGATTGGCCGATGTGCTCGGATATCAAGTTCAAAGGAGGCCACCTCAGCAAGCGTTTCCCCCACCCTTAGCACCCGTACCCGGTATCGATATTCCCCTTCAAGCTGGACCAGCTCCAGCTCCAGCTCCAGCCCCTGCTCCAGCTCCTGCACCTCCACCATGTGGAGCACCAAGAGCGACTGCCCCGCCTCCCTGCAGAGCCCAGCGACCTCCTCCTCCACCGCCACCACCAAAACCGACACCGCCTCCTTGTCCGAGACCAAGAGCAGTTCCGAGACCCAAACCTCGTCCACCACCGCCTCCACCTCCACCTCCACGGCCACCGCCTTGTGGAAAACCTCGAGCGAACCCAATGACGCCTGCACCTTGCACTCCAGCCCCCCCACCACCGAAACCAAAATCAGATTCTAATCTAGAAACAGTTTCGTCCAATTTCCGACTTGACTTCAATTTTAATAGAGCTCCTGCTACTCCTGCTACTCCTGCTGCACAAGTGGCAGATGAAGAGGAAGAGATTCAAGAGCAAGAGCAAGAGCAAGAACAATTTATTCCAATTGCCATAGAGCCTCGTGCTGCGAGGCTACCAGTTACTGAACCGCGTAAACCAAGAGTATATGTGGACGCTTTTGTTGTCAGAAATGGAGTTGCTCGTCGGGTGGACACTGTTGATGCTCAACATCTTAATACTAACAGACAGCAAGATGATACCGATAGCGATTATCTTGCTTACGACGAGGACGTAGCACCAGCGCAAGATGACTACTACGAGGATGTTCAAGAATCTCGTGATCGTGCAAAGGCTGTTCGTGAATTTGGAACTGCTGTTGACCGTTTTTGGGAGCAAAAACAGCCGAAGAAGAAGAAAAAAAAGGTCCCTCCAAGTGACTACCGAGATGTGCACTTTGGTGATCGAGATTTAGCTGACCAGATTAGAAAACGAAACGAGGAGTCACATCAAAGTTTACAACGGGAGCGCGCTAACTCTAATCGTATACCGTTGCCGATTCCTGAGGCCGAAGACGATGACGAATTGACTACAACTACCGAGGATCCTCGTAGACGACTGAAGCCACGGGTATTGCCACCGACAGAGCAAAATCCCGGTCAAATAGATACTGTGACAGTTCGCGTCCCACCTATCTATAAAGAACGACATCCTAAAAAATTACATCGCGAACAGCCAGATAGGGATGAAGAGAACGATAATAATTCCGAAGAATTGAGGTATCAGGAAGCGGATGACGATAAGGAATCAGACGATTCCCGCACCGAACCCCCTAAACGGAAACGTCGCCGTAAACAAAGCCGCCGAACACGATCTGCGGACGACAGTGACTCGTACTCTGCCGGTGACTATGATTATTACGGTAAAAAATTGCCTATATCCAAAGAAGAGAAGTTATTCAGAGAATATACAATACCCTCGCCGACAAAGGACACAGATTTAGCGCGACTAGAAGAGAGTCCCGGAGGCAACGGTCATTTCTTAGACGATCATGAAAGACTTCGGGAGGATCCTGAAAGAAGTGGTGAAGATGAGAGAGCCAATGAAGATGAACGTTCAGACGATTCTGGTCGTTCGGATGACACCGGCCGCACTGATGACAGCGGCCGAACCGATGCCCGTGACATTGAGCGTTCCTATGAGGATAAGGAGAGATCAAACGATAGCGGACGAGCTGACGAGAAAGAACGAACTGATAAATTAAGTCCTAATGCGAAAGTTCAAGAAACGGGCTATCAGAATAACTACGTTCGCGCCACCAATGTACAAGTGGACAATCCGCGCCCCACGTCTCGTCAGACAAAAAGAAAACTACAAAAGTAGCTGAAACGTGAGCCTTGTAACTCGTCTGCGAGTGTCCGCCATAATCATAATTATTTATTTTAACCAGTTCTTTTTTTATGTTTTTTACCAGAAGGAATGAAGTCGCTTTCGGCACCACATATGTAATCACATATTGTACTGTCTTACATCCAACGAAATACAAACGAGCGACCTGTGATGTTTAGTTTAGTTTTGTACGCGTGATGTTTCCGTGTCGTCATAGACAATCTTATTATTTTTATACGTAGTAGTTAGCAAGCTGTATTATAAGGTTTCTTAATAAAGCGTTTGTCAACATGCTGTTTCATTATTAGTATTAGAATCGTCGAATCGATTATAGTTGGGGCGTGAAATTCGATTTCCACAAGGCGACGACAACGTCTGTCGGCTATGTGGGTGAAGGTCCGGAGAGATGAAATAGAAAACAGACCGGCTCTGGCCGGTCGTTGCCACCGCAATTTGCGAAAAGCACGACCTCCAGCGGAACATTGACACAAAATGCTTTTTTGCAGCTATTAGGTGAAAAAAGAGGCTTTATAAAATGTACAACTGATCAATTGTATATCGGGTCATATTTTAGGTATTTCCGTCACTTTGGCACAAAGTGTTGTGTTTTATAGCGTGTCTTATTCCAGACGTAAGTCGTCCACATTATTTTATATTTTTAAACGAATAACCGGATGAATTACATTTGATGTTGCAAGCGCCTCCAGCCTCCGAGCGCAGAGTGGTCTGCATTATTTCATTGCATCAAGTGATACTATTGTAAGCGAACAATACGTAACTGTATAAAGACAATTTTAATGTAATGATTTATTGAAACATTTACATAATATTCAATAAGAAATAGACAAAAGCATTTGCCCGTGAGAAATGCGTAGTATACATATACTACAAAATATTGAAATGTTCTTAGACAAATGCAGAGACAAATTGTATCAGTTGTTTCCGTTACGAGAAATATTCCAATGCTTTTTTACTTTTTAATTTTTTACTTTTTTACAACTGAATCTTACCAATTCACCGTGCTTATATCGTACCTACTCTATAGCATCCCACTCAACCGTACTTCACAGTTAATTCATTAAGTCACAGAGTATATTTTACATTATTAAAGAAAGCACCGTAAAATGTTGTTTTTATTGCACAATTAAAACGAATTTTCAATGCACAAACGACTCATTTAAATTCCGATTAAATGAAATAGATACAGCAAAATTTTCTCAGCGAAGATTAAGCTCATCTAATCCACTGTTTACGGCTGCGATACAAACGATCTGATCTCAATTAGTTATGTTATAGATACCAAACCTGAATCTGCTATTTTTAGAATGATGATTAGGTGCGGTGGAGACGATTGATGCGAACGGAGGCTTTCTATCTGATTGCGGAACCAGTATTCCATCACAAGACTACCCTTGATCGTGGGATCTACTTATTTTTACTGATTGACTTTAGATTCTCTATCTCCCAAGGCATAGTGTAATAAAGTCACACGTTTTTATTATTAACATTTAACACGATCAATAGTTAATCATTGTGTTTTGAATATTTCCTTTTTACTTCGCATTGTAGCGCCCCGTAGCGAAAGTTCTAGGAACTACCGATACCCGTGAACTCGAGGTAATGCTTTAACCGACGAATCGTACCTAATATGTGGTGTTGTAACGTACGTCGACTAGATGTCGCCCGGGTATATTTTTTAAACAATGTCTTCATGTGTTCAAGAAAAAGTGTTAGGGTACCCGTAATTGAAGTAATCGCCTCTTTAATGTCCATATCACTGAAATTGTATACGTAACATCACGCCTGTAATCCCCTAACTTAGATTACGTTTCTAATTTAGATTTTCTGGTAGTGGCTCGGAGTCTGGATACGTGCCCGATGTATAGCAATAGGCTCACTACCTGACCATAGTGGGACGTAAACGTAACTGGTGAATTGTGGGAGTGCACTACACTCCTCTGCCTACTTCTTCGGGGGTTATAAGCGTGAACTTACGTGTATAGTTTACTCGTATATATGTATATTATAGTATATATCTGTTATGGTATATATAGTCTATTAAGGCACACCATAAAAGGCCCGATGAGTAACACGTCAATTGTTACACAGACCTGCAAATCCGAACGACGCGCACGTTGATAGTGAGAGCGAAGAAAGTGATATTACGAATTGAGTAAGGCTGCCGGCGAGCGCCGCGTTGTCCTTACTGACAGGGACGTATTGTTTGAACTCATTTTATGTTGGAAATATATAGTTCCGTATTAAAATAATAATTCTGTGTTAAAATAACAATTCTGTATTAAAATAAAAATTCTGTATTAAAATAATAATAATGTAGTAAAATAATAATTCCGTGTGACAAGAACAATTCTATATAAAGACAATAATTCTGTATGAAAATGGTATTTCTGTATTCAATTAACGAATAAAACTATAAAGTTATAGGTACTCTTAATTATCAACTGATATTCCCGATCCTCGAACCCCATACCAGGATGTCATAAAAGGCGACTAAACAAGGCGCCGTCAGTTCGCGGTATGGCGCCGTCTGCCCAAGCACAGTTAAAGGCCCTAGCCGCCTATGGGTAGCGTAGGCGGTGCGAGAAGCAAGCAATGGTCTGCGATCCCGACCAGCATGCCCAATGTTCAGGATTATGGTCTGTTGATAAATATGTGTATAAATGTCTATTAATAAAAAACAGCTATAATACGTCTCTGTCTGTTGTGGTACAATTTTCTCTCTATTACGTCGCTCAATCGATTGGTATTCGAGCCAACGCTCATGTTACAGGAATGACGACAACGCGATACGTGCTCGACTTACACAACCAACGAACCTCTCTAAACTGCGCTCTACAGTAAGATATTAGAAACTAATTTAGAGTGCATTCTATTCGAGGAGTTAAGCGTCGGTGCGTTTGTTTAGGAACGGTCGAAAGCCGTAATATGAAGCAGCTGTAGCAGGACCGAAGCGTCCGGCAGCCACGAGTGAAACCTACACGCTGGCTACATACTAATGTGTTGTTTTTTAAGTTATAAGTATAGGTGGTCGCGACTGATGGCACCGGTCCCGGAGTGAACGTCGCGCCGACCGGCCGACCGCGCACCATGAAGTCCACAATTGTAAGTATCCTCGGAGTTACAAAAGTGGAAAAGTGCAGTGCTGTGTCAGTGTCCAAGTGTTCGGATGTCGCAAAAACAAAACAATTTCCGTCAAGTGTTGCATAGCGAGTAATTGACACTATGTAAAAAATTCTCATCGATTCTGTATTCGAATAAATAAAGCTTGTAATTCAATTGATATTTGTAAACATAAGAGTATTAAATAAGTTTGTTATTTATGAATCTAATTGGATTATGGTGGTATGTTACAGGTCGCGTTGATTTTGTGCGTCTGCTTGTGGACGGTCGTAGCGGATGACACCCAGATAAAAGCAACTAAGGCGAAAATTCTAGGACGATTGATTAAAGGCAAGCATCATAAACGTGGCATTTTCACCGCCGTCCCGCCCTACAAACTGGGTCATGATATACCGCTAGTGACACATTCAGTCGTCAAGCCGCTGGTGGTGACTTACCCACCCACGGCCGCCGTCGCAGCAGTTAAAGTGCCTCTGACTAATCCACTCGTTTCGCACTACCCTGTGCCTGTAGGGCACAAAGTTCCCGTACCACACCCACATTACGGATTGAAATTTCCTCACACCAAATTCATAGTACCAAAACCGGATCATCACTTTCACCACCACCATCATCATCTAGCTCCGAAGCCTGTGGTTCCAGTGGTGCCTGTTCCACCTCCGCCGCCTGTCCCAGTCCCACAACCAACAACCACAATAGCACAACCCGTCCCAGCCCCGCCTCAAGTTTTTGTTCATCCTGCTCCAATCGCTCCAGCACCACCAGTACACACTCACCCTTTACCACTTGCTCCTGCTCCAATTTTTCAATCACATCCCGTGCCACTTGCGCCTCCACCTGTGCATATTTTACCTCCAAACCATCTACATCTTAAGCCACTACTCCCAGCAGCAGCTGTCCCTCTCCCACAACCGCAGAGTTTCTCCGCGCCTATCATTCCGCAAACTCCTTATGTTATTCGTCCTGGTAGCGCTGTGCAGACATCAGTATTCGCAACATTTCCTAGATATCCATTGCTTAACTATCAATCTCCGTTCATACCGTTGAATTCTTTGTCTGGAGGTCAAGCTCCATCAGTTCAACAAGTTTTGTGGGAGCGTCCGCAGCTACCACAGTACCATTTTATACCGCAAGCAACAGCGCATGGAGCTGTCTTCGAACAGCATGCGCCTGATGTAACAGTGGACCAAACACCTACTTTATTGCAACCAAACAATATTGTTCCTCCTGCTGTGATTCCTCTCAACCCACCGCACGAGCTGCCACAACCTACTGTAACACACTTGCACCCAACTCAAGCGGTATTTCCGCAACATGAAATTCCCTTACAACCTACACAAGCAACAATCCCTCAGCCAGCCGTTCATCTACATCCCACTCAATCATCTGTTCATTTAGACCACGACGGCTGGTCTCCGGTTCCATCCCAGCATAACGTTCCTTTATCTCCGAACCCCGAAGTACATTTTAACCAACAAGGACATCAATTTACGCAGGAGCAAGGCACTCAAGTATACGAACACCATACTGAAAACCAGTACCACGATTTTCAGCAACAATTACAGAACCACATTCAGCAACAAATTGAACAGGCACAGTATGAGCAACATTTGAACAACCAGCACCAATTGAGTCAAGAATACGGTGCGCCGCAGCAGGTCGCACAAGAATATGGCCAACCGGACTTCGCTAATCAAGAATATGCACAGCACGGTCAAGACTTCTCTCAACAAGGCCAAGACTTTTCACAACAGGGGCAAGATTTGGGCCAACACGGACAAGACTTCATTCAACAAGGACAGGACTTCTCACAAAACGATTATAATTTAAGTCAGCCTACGCAAGAGTATGGACTGCCACAGCAAGGAATAGAGGGGCGTAGCGTGGACCAGGCCGATCAGGTCGACCAGGGTCAACAGCAGTTTCACAACCACATACCCCTGGGCCTGCAGCCTCCCATCGACCGACCGCCTGAACACTTCCGATAGTAACGCCTATTTCACAATAGGACCTAGTTATTTATTGTGTGCAGGCGCTGTCTGTCTAAGAATTCAATCCACAATTAACTTTAGACAATTAAACCCCTAAAAGAATATTTGTTATACATTAACGTACCCACCAATAGCAAAAGCACAAGCAAACATATTGAACTTTTCCTTCTAATTCCCCATGCCTATGTGTCCCGCCGTTATGAAAATACTTTAAATCAACGTGCGCGACCTGCAAGGCGTACGTGAAACGTAAAACTATGAATGACGCAGCGCCTACACAAAGTGCAGAGCTTAATACCGTGCGCACATCGCTACCTCGTCAAAAGTGTTATGTGATAAGTCTTTTACAAATGGCTACGTGTGATAGGTTTTGCAGTTATTGTTTTGTTTAAGATGTACAAATATACATATATCTCGTTGTATTTATGGATAGCAGGCATTTACTTGAATAATAATTGTAAGAGTGTCCGCTTTGTGGCGGATGGATTTAAAATGATGAAAGCTGGAATTGCGGATAGTGAAAATATTGCCTGATATTGTTTTATATGCAAGTATTATTAACATAGATATAAGTTTATTTATTTATTTTGTAATAAAATGTTTCATTTCTAATCGTATTTCATTGAACGCGATGAAAAAATCTAAACGTATTTACTATGCGAATTCGTTTATAAAAATAATTGAAAAAAATCCTACTGAATCAGTATCGCACCAGTTATAATTATAAAGTAACGGTTTGGATATCGTAGCACTGAACACGTCATATTAAAGCAGTACACGAAAGAAATAACATAGCGTTTAAACTTTACGGGAAAATTGCGAAATTTAAAATGACAAGAATTTCAATGGTTTCCTTAACCTGTTGTCATCAGTCCACTGTCATTATGCAAGCACGGCAATAAACATTTAAGTTGAAGACAATAGAACGCGTTCTTATTACATAAAAGTCAGTAGTAACAATAATTTAGTTACAACTTTTTAATGTTTTACAATGAAAAAGAAGTAATAAAATGGTAATAATCTATACGTCTTGTATCAAGTCCGCAAAGTCTGTAAATAATATTAAACCAGGTATCAGGTCAATGAGCTATAGTTTGACTAATTTGGGTGCAGTTGCACGAGTCTAATCGGTGGTACTTGCGCCGCGCTCCTGAAAGCGGATGTAGAGCACACGTGGCCCGTACGTATGTCGAGTGACAACTTGGTTGCCCACACTTTTGACAAAGTGACAACGATCATGGTTAGATATAAATAATAATAGCAAGTACATATTATTATTGCTACATTATCCGAGTACCAAATATCACTATCCTTACTTACCTGACGTATTTCTTCATATTTGTCACCTTCTTCATACATACACGCCAGATTTGTAAACATCTGATTCTCGCATTAGCCAGTATCTAACCTATTGACTTATGATGCGTAAATCTTCATATCCCTCAGCATTTGAGTCCATCAATAAAATCTCAATACTATAGAATTATGAAGTCTGCTTATAGGCTCATAAGCTATGCAGTGTTGAGTTTAATAACGTACTACTCAGTAGCAGTTAACATGAAAGTTTTTTTCTTAATAAAGTGCATATGTAGATAGACTAAAATCATAGTTACCACAGTAACCGGATCCCAGAGTGGCGGGCCCAGCTGTCGGTCCCACGCGTCAACGTGTGCGACCTCTCTATTCGACGTTATTTCTTGTCTACGTGATTAATGAAATTTAGACGTACAAATTTATCGAATTGCATATTACATACAAGACTTATGACTATCATGTAATATAAAGGTCATTACATCGGTATTGTGAAGTCTAAAATTTAAATCGTTTTATAATATTCTTACAATCAACATTCTATGTACGTAATATCCTGACATGAATTGTTCAAACAAATGCTTACCACACCGCAATGCCTGTAGAAACATTTTTGTTATATTTTCTCAAACTTCTTTGCTGTTAGTGTTAAAAAGTAAAGTAAATGATAATACTATTTACGTTAAATTTATATACTTTTATACAATTACTGCAGTGTTATTTACACAAAATTATTTTTCATATTCAACCTGTAAATGTTACCTAAGAACGCCCTTCCTCACTCCACATTATCAAGAGAAAATTAAGTTCTTTATATTTACGATAAAATGTTAATAATTATAAAAAAACTTGAAGTAAGCCTTTATGTTCGTTGAAGTCTTTTATATATAAATTAATCGAACGCTCATTACATTGAAATATTTTCAATTTATTAACTTTTATGGATTTTAAATCTTTATTTCTAACAGTGTCCTCATATTAATGTATGTATACAATTCGTTACCGTTACCGTTAGTTTGTGACGTTTAAACAAACTTCATTATAAAATATCTTCTAGATCCATTGAGAGGCATTTTTTAGAAATCAGATATTATTTAGTTACATATCATTAGAATAAACCTTTCAATAATTTTAGCAGTAAGCTTACTCACGATATCTTTCTCCACCCTAAGCACATGTGATATTTAATTTTAAAAATGCATCTTCTGTAAAGTCAGAGTAGTGTCACAGGATTTGAACTTTTAACCCCTGAATAAAAGTTTACAATCTAAACCACTAAGCTATCACTGCTTTATCTTATCAGATAGATCAGTAGATAGGTAATCTACTATGTGAAGCAGATATCATCAATCACTGTCAGTGAACTCGGAGCATAGGCCTGCTCGTATCGCTTCCAATTCTGGACGTGCCGCATTCACTATCTGTCTGTAGGTATTTGCAAATCCTCAATAGACAGATATAGTGCTTGATATTTATTATGTTACGTATATTAGCAAATAAATGTGCCTTATCGCGGTGAGACCTTTAGCGAGGCTGCGCTAATCGCAGCCGGCCATGCGCGGGAGCGACGTCACCTTGGAGCCGCCGCGCGCCGTTCACGAACGCGACGCAGTTTAACTATAATATAATATACTTTTAATTTAATTATATGATTAAGTACTGTTAAATTATAGAAATCAAAATTATTAAAATCATAATAAATATTTTAAAGATATAACGTGTAAAGAAACTAGAATTATTATAGAACAAGTCACGATCTCGCAATTCCGCTATCGCATGCATACATATATCGTATCGGCCTTATATAAATTGGAGAAGTATACTAGTATTATACTGTATTAGTAGTATTATAGTAATAATATTGATGCTTCCTATTCCCTATGTTAAGGTTGTTGACGCTAAATTGTAGTACACATTACAATATCACTACATTATCACCCATTATGATAGTGTAAATACATTAAGCTATTATAATTTGACATTTTAATCATGTTATTATTTAAACATTAATTAACGACATTGTAAATATTATCCAATACATTTATTAATATAAACATAAGCTCATTAGCTTTAATGATTCATAATTATTGCCCCGTACTACTCGTAACTAATTTAAAGAAAAATTGCCAAAAGTCAGTTATACATGTAAATACATTTTGTTTTGCTTAAATAAGAGATTATCGTAATAATCTTAATAGCATAATATTAAATAAATCCTGTGTTTCTAATGAAAAGTTTTGCGATAAATCATGACGACTAGAACAAGCTACCATTCAAAGGAAACCACAGTGTCTATGGTTGAATTCAGATCGAACCTGAGCCTATAATAACTTTGTATCGCAAAGTACTATAAATATATAAAAACTATTTACACACAAGTCCAATAAAATATTCGTACATAACATGTTAAACTCAAACACATGTTATGTATTACCTGACAATTTAGTACCAAAAGTTTAAGAGCAAATAATGGATTGTTGTCCAACAGCAATAGTGCAACATACTGAATTATAAATGGCGTTTCATTTGTACATGTGCGCTTACGCTTATACGGCGGCCGCGACAACCTATAAATCCTTTCCAGTGCAAACGGAAATGCGCGAACGGCTTTTGGCAATAGATTTAGAGTCAGCGTCCACATTAGTGCAAGCGGATTTAATGTATCACAATATTGAGTAATTGCTATCCGTGCAGGATGTAATGTATGCACATGCATTTTATATTGCTAATACCAATAATGTCAACGAACCCTAGATGTCTCTATAAATTTGTTTATTCATACTTTAAATTAAACATACTGTAATCATACGACTATGTTAATTATTTTGAAATCATAAGTAAATTGGTATCAATAAATTACTACAATTATGCAGTATTCCTTAGTTTTTTGTTCCAATCATTAGGCCATTGCGGCGCGTTATTAGCAATCACTTTATCCATACTAACGTTGACACAAACAATTTACTAATGATTGAAACAATTTATATATATATATTAGTTCGTTATAAATGTAGCCAGATTGGCATTTCTACAGAAGATTAGGTCGCGGCGACACCATAGTTATATTTACGCTATACATGGACAACAATGGATACTCTGTACTTGAAGAGTGAGAAAACGATGGCACAGTATATCATTAGCAGCATCCCTCTCAACCGCTTAGTTATCGCCTTGGCAACTGTGACAAACGAAATCGTGAAGGGGGAAACGATTCCACGCTTATTGCAACCGAGGCTGCTGCTCCGCGTCTTACGAATTCTTCGCGCGATAGAGAGAGAACAGAAGTTGCTGGATTTGTGCTTTGCAAACGTCATTCCTCATCCTGAATGCAGTAAACCGAATGAGGCCCTCGGAGAGTTGTGGGAGCTGCCTCTGGAACACGAGTGGTTCTGCGACAACTGCGGACAGCCCCTGTACTGCATACGGGATGTCGAACTGTGATTTTAAACTTATTTTATTATGGACGTTTATTTGTTACGTTTAAGCATATAATTTACAATTGTTTACAATTAAAACAACGTTAAATATCGCCTACCACCAAGACTATTATAGAAGTGTAAATTTTTATAATGTTGACAAAAATGATATGTATTAAAAATAGTATCAATGTGTTAACTACGAGTATTACAGTAAATACTAAGTAAGTAGACGGTGGCATTTAATGTGTATTAAAATGATGTCAATGTGATAACCGTGGCTATTTTAATGACAACGAAGTAACTAGAAGCATTGGTTGAACATGAATAGTTCGCAGTGCCACTTGTCGCAGTCGGCGGTGGTACGTATATTGTTGGGGATTGTACTTGGCGCGGCGCGTATTTTAATTGCTTTAAACGCGTTTTTCTGTTGCGTTAAGCACAAGTCTCAGTCACAGTATACACCATGAATTATGATAATGAGTAAAGTATTTATTGTACACATATATCACCAAACGAATGTATCACTCCAACGATTAATCAAACGAATAAATTCATCTCGTCGTAACTTACTGGTATGTTCAAGTATCATTAAAAAATCGCGAATCGCCAATCTTAGCAAGAGTAGTGTCAAAGAAACATTGAAGTATCAATAATTAAATATAGCTATTATTTAAATATACGTTTTTTTTTACAATCTACCTTCAGAATAGCTTATTGTACTTCTGTCTTATTTTAATTTGCTCACTTTACGTAGGTATTATAATAAATTTTGAGATTTGCTTATGAAAGTTCGTATTTGAAAATATCTCAGTTTATTGAAACTGCGCTTTAAGATAATCAAGTACTTAATTTGATAACGTTATTTGAAATTTTAACCATAATAGCTTGTAATTTTTGTTATTGAGACTTTATTATTTCACTCATTTTTAACAGTGCCTCTAGCAAGCGTTAAACGTAGCTAACTGTTTAAAGATTCGTCTAGTTTTTCCAATACGCATTTGAAATGAGATAGAAAGGGACAAGACAGTC
>DWTO01002098.1:0-14669 GCA_018244755.1 Jemadia pseudognetus
CTGGGCCGCTCTGACATACTACGCCTTTCCTATTCTTAAGGAATCTTTGTGTACCGTAATAAGAGTCGATGATACGTTTTGAATATTTAATTTATCAGTGTTAATATTGTTAATTATAAATATGCTTAGACTATTTGTTTAGAAAATTCCCAAGCGTAATAGTACCTACTGAGATCATTATTTTTGTGAGGATATTTAACAGTTCGATTTTCGATGGAACCGAGATTACTATAGATGTCGTTTCTGTGGAGCATGTGTAATTTAAATCTATCTATATAGATATATACAGACTTGTCTTCACGCCAGGTCCCTCCTGGGGTAGACAGAGAGCACCGAGTGCCAAATATCTCTGTCCTTTGGCTATAGCAGCCACATGAGAGCACACCTACGAAATCGGAAGTAAAGCAGTCGCCATGGCCCAAATCGGTCGGATTTACTAGTAGTATCTATCTCTCTATCCTTACAGATCTGCCGCGCTTCCACATTCATCACTCTCTTCATACATGCGCGCTGGTTTCGGAGACTTCTGATTTCCCCATCAGCCAGTATATGATGTACTTGATCAAGATAGGCGAGACTTGGAATTCCCTCGAAACCTCTACCTCGCGTCCATCTCTATTCGCATTGTAGAATCGCAAGGTATTCTATTCTACCATATCGTCTATGCCGTCCCACGTGAGGTGAACCACCACCAGAGGTGAACATGGTACCCCTCGGGAGTAGCAACGCGTCTCTGACCAATTTCGAACATGTCAAAATCTTCATATTTCCATAGTTCCATTTAAGGTACGTAACAGATTTCTTCGGGTGGCAAAAGCTACTTGCAACTGTTGTCTGCTCACTTTCTACTCCCTTCACTTATAAAAACAACTATGGAATACGTCGCTAATAGTTTACCCGCGCCGTTAACTGTCTGGATAATAACTATATATACATAGGGCTTATATAAAGGGTATTACGTTCGCCAACAAATTGGTCGCTCGCTGCAAATTACTTAGATAAGCTCGGACTCGCAAGGATTGAGTCTAGAACGACTTCGCTGAAATAGAAAGTAATGTTACACATTCTAGACTTCATTCTCGTTTTCTTTCCTTAACTTGTAGTAAAAGTGTTATTTAGGAATGTTTTTTTTAATAACGGACTAAGAGTTGAACACTTCAATGTATATTTCCTAAATATTTTTTTGACACAGAGTATGCTCTGGTGGTTCGATCATGTATAGGAATCATCATCACCGGCAGCCTATTGCAATCCACTGCTGGACACAGGCCTCCCCTGAGTTTTCATGCCCATAATTCCCACGCTTGGCATGCGGGTTGGAGATCGCAGAGCAAAGCTTCTCGTATAAACTACGCTACTGCCCATAAGTGGCCAGGGCATTAAGCTGCGCCCAAACAGACCGCGCCCTACCGCGAACTACCAGCGCCGGGAATAATCGCCCCTTAAAGTCATTATTTCCATATTCGATCATTTTATCGTTCCACTGGTGGAAACGGATTTTAAGGCCACAGTTCACCACGCTGGCCAAGTCTAGGTCGCGGCAGGCTTTACACGCCGGGTGTATCGGTGGAACCCTAAAAAGCATTAATGATGACCATTGAAAAAACAATATTGAATCCACCCTTGTACACACGTGCATCTGCAGAACAGTTCTAGTTGTGATCTGTGTAACAGTCGTGACCTCATGGCGGCTGGAAGACCAGTGTACTGGGTTATTCACACTGCAAAATATTCTGAAGCGCTACCTATCATATGTGGTAAGATGTGTATTTAAGACTGGTGTTTAAGATCTCGCAGTCAGAGATGAGTCAGGGGCTATTTCGAGAGATTTCATAAATACACGATCAAAATTGATTATGTTGGGCTGTTTGAATTATTTCACATCCTTTTAACAATCAAAATGGGTTATCCTGTGAATAGTGTTTGTATCACAAATTGATTTATTATCAAACATGTAGATAAGGTTTTGTTGTTTTAAGTTGTGATATTATAATTATCGTCACACCAGGTTCCTTGCAGGTTAGGCAGATAGCATCAAGTGTACAAAATCTTTCCTTGCAGACCCGACATGTTTCATCTATTTCATTCATCTCTTAGTGTTGTTATAATCGAGTTTGGATTTTGTATTTAGATTATAACCATTATATACATAACTTTCTCTCCTGGTTGACATGTTCCAGAACCACCTGTACCCTTAAAACTACAATAAACAAACATTGTAAGAATTATAAGTTAGTCTACTGGAATTTTTAAGTCATTTAGGACCATTCTCAAGAAAATCCATCTTTTTATTTGATTCAGGGCTTCGTACTCGGTGGGATGTATATTTCATAGCTATTTAAAAAATACATCAGCGTATTAAAATAAACTGACAGTTACAAATCGTATAATATTTAAAGTTATAATTGTTATAATATGGCGTTTTTTGTTATTATTATATCACCACATCGAGCCGTCACGGTGGGTAGGCAGGGCGCTTGTATCTGCAAACGTAATTTTTACACATTAACCCAAATTTATCACGGATGCAAATGAGATTGTTTTAGTGAAAACCAGCTCAATTGATTTACGAACATTGAACACGAAGAAAAACAAGGTTAATATAACGACATAGATGAATATGGTCGTTCGAGTCGAAGTGAAATTGCTATGTCAGTGCAAAGTGTACCTGCCTTAAGAGTTGTTAGAAACGAGAAACTTAACTTTCGAGTTGGACTTCTTAGAAGTCAAATATTTTGTATGTACAGCGTATGTTATTGTGTGTTAATAATGCACCGAATTAATACTGATTTTATTTATTTTATATTCAATATAATGTATTATAATAATATGTGTAGGCATGATCAATGACGGTTATAATTACACAGCACTTATCGAATTAGACAAAAAATAACGCTTCTTATTTTTTTGCTTTAAATGAATACTGTTTAGAATATATTTCAATATGAATAGTATTTAAAATAAGAATTTAAAATAGAATTTAAAATAAGCAGTACTGAAGCTGCTGTCAAAAACACAAGATGGATGTCATTATTGAACAATATTAATTTTCATTAGAACGAATTCAAACATGTAGTATTCCTCCGATATATTTTTTATTACCAAAAGTCGGCCATAGTCAGCGCTGTAGTTAAAATATTTGCCAACAGGTGACGCTGTACATCAACGTAAACCATTATTTACGTATGCGAAACCCTCAAATAAAAATCAAGAACGTAACATCACGCCTGCAATCCCCAAAGGTGTATGCAGCTTACTGCAATACACTGTTAAGTTCCTCCAGTTAAAGTACTATTAAGAAATTGAATTTCATTACTCTAATGTAATCTAAATGCAAATGAAATACGAACACACACCTATATTATTTAAGTATAACGCTTTTAGTTTAAATCGAGTTGGCTAGATGTAGAAAGTTCCAAGACCGTAATTAGCAAAGTGTGGGGACCAAATGCAAATGGTTAGAACCACTGCACTGACATGGTCTCTGCGGTTTGTAAAGATTCTAATTTGTGAGAATCGTGACAAAATGTATGTGTAGGTACAGGATTAACATAAAGATACTTTTTGTGAAAATAGATAAAATGGTTATATTTTCAGAAGTTATATTTTCTGTTTGCAATTCTTTTTTCATAAGACATAATAATATCTTCTTTGTGTACTTTATAAACGGCCTGCCGTATTAAACCATGAAATAAATATTAATAATAGTCATTATACAATAATTCCAAGTCATGCAGACTGTTTTGCTCATCATCATTTTTTTTATCACAGGTCTGACAGTCCACTGCTGGGCATAGGCCTCTATCAGAATGTTTTACCTATGAACCCCACGCTGCGCACGCGGCTTGGCCATCGCAGAGCAAAGATTCTCGCCCCGCCTACGTTGCTACTCGTTGATGGTCAGAGGAGGGAAAATGGTTTTCATTAAAATTCGGTATGTTTCAAGTTTGCAAATATAGATATTGACTACCTGATTGTATGACTTTTGTTTAAAATTAGTCAAAGGCAAAATTAATTCGGAAAACAATAAAAATAATCTATCAACGTGTACGAATTGTATGAAAATTAAAGAAATAAATTTCAATGCGTGACATTTAAAAATACGTAAACAATTGAATGACACGTCATTGTATAAGGAACTTAGTCGACAGTATAAATAAATAATAAAAAATAGATTGGTATGTATTACAAACTTGTTACGACACTGAGTTACAAACGAGACCAATTTTGTGACATTGGAAGTCATTTTCAAGTTCATGCTTAATTCGCTCCGCTAATAACACACTGTTTATGTAAGATCACCAGTCCGGGTCGTTGTCCTGCAGCGTTCGCTAATGTAACTGTGCGTCACTCAAATGCAGTTTTCGATTTATTCTTAGAAAATAAGAAATAGAACGGTGAGTCAATCGCCTTTAACCAAGGACTTCGCATCGTAACGTAGGCGTAAAGCGTAGTTCACACTAGAAGGAAATAAACATATCGACTGACATCCCCAGTTTGAAAATAGAATTCCTTTTTTTGTCGTTAGTCATGTTGGTTGCAAGATGCCTTTAGCATAGGCATATACTCGTACTCATCACGTAACATAACAACACCTTTTTTTGACAGAAGTAGAAATACACAAAAAATAATTGCTCAATGATCGAAATAGTAGGATGTTTGTTATTCAAGGTGAGTGTTATGTGTTGCATTGGTACTGCACCAAACAATCCGTTTACACGTTTTACGAAGCGGGCGTGCAGAACACTTAACTTTTATGACCGCATTCCCCAGCCCACCCTGTATATTACACTATTAAACGCTTCGTGTGTATCTACATAGATACATGTTTGCGGCGAAGGTTGTTTTCGCTAAGGCCTCGTTTCGATCGGTTTGAGCGCATGAAGAAAAATCTCGGATGAGTATGACACCGGCGTGCTACTAGCGAAAAAATATACCTTAATGAAGTTAGATGTAATCTAACTAATTAATACATTTTCACAATAAAAAAGTATATTTATGGGAACTTTAGATCCGCACCTGAACGAAATCGAAGAGTGCCACTCGCGAAATAAAAAAGGCCAGTGTGTGTGAGCCCTAACTCACCACGCTCCCTTCGTTACGAGTTGCTTTTGACACATAATATATTAAAAATTATCATTCGTGATGATTTACGCGCGCGCGTTTCATAATAGTTGTATACGTGCGTTTTTCAATATAATTAGTTTTTTCTTGGGATTTAAATAATTTGAAGAGGAGGTGCTCTCATTGTTTTAACAATGCTTGTTCATACTGGCCAGTTTCATGATATTTTTGAATGTCACAGTCTGACTGTGAGAACGTTATTAAGAAATATCATATTTTAATTTGTTAGCATGATACTGATGTGGTCTGTTATTATCTTTCACTTTCCGTAGACAGATTGGTGAAACTTTCATTTAGTGTTTGCTTTCGGATGTCTACTTAAACTTATTTATAGATACGATACGGCTACGATATGCATAAGTGTCAACACAAAATTTTATTGGTTCACAAATCTACACATTACACGATATTATAATCATATCATAATTATCTATATGTATGTATGTTTATAAATGGTATTTATGTGTAATGTCCTTCTTGAAGTGAAAACTTGAAATGAATCTAATTCTTTTAGATGAGATGCTAATAGCAAAGAAATATTCATGCACTAGTTACGCCCCTATATTTGGAATATCGATAACAATATGAAACCGCAAAATGGAACCCGTGGGAACACCAACCTAATAAATACATAAATAAATTTTACAAACGTTTAATTTCAGTTTATATGTTTTATGAAACATAAGTTTCACTTTAATGTATTATGATTGATTAATTTTGTAATTAAAATTGTAGTTCAGACATAATCATAACGAAAAAGGTATAAATATATCTTTTTATCGACATGAACGTATGTACGTTAATTTGCGTGTGATGCGGCCGCCGCTGACGTTGTGAACTGTAATTACGTAAAGTATAATGAAAGCCTCCAATGTATCGACTAGACTCTTCAATTATGCTTCAGACTCAAATTACATTATCAGTACTAATTTTCTACTACTGTATAATATAGAGGCTCTCTGGATGAGTCGAGAAAGTCTGGAGCACTTTCCAGGACGCTAGTCCAATATGTTTTGCTAGATCTAAAGGTGTTATAAATATTTCTTTTATTTCTTTAAGTTTCGTATACCCTGACTGAACGCGTAGAATCAAAAGTTGTTTGTCAAAGGTTTTTTATCGTTAGAATTAGTACATATATCATATAGCTAGCAGTAAAATTGGCTTAATATGTTCAGAGACGATACAACGACGAGATTATAGCAGACTGAACAGAAACAATAATTGCTTATTGCATTATTACTTTAAGACTTATTAATTATTATACGTAACATCACGCCTATTTTAATTAATATATTAATTATTAAAATATACTTATTTATTACATTATTTATTATAATACACTTAATTATTATATCAATCATTATAATAAATGATAACATTGATGATACAAGAGATTACCTATAATTGTGATTTGTGTCTACAACAAATCCAGCCTTTATCTTCGAAATAATCCCGCAACTGCGTTTGTATGGAACATTCGCAGTACTGGGCGACACTAATTCGATCCCATGTCAAATTTCACAAAAGACCTGCTATTTTTCAACGTGCTCCAATCCAATTCGACGTCAACATCAAGTTATAGCGGATATCCGAAGCTGGCGTGTGTCGGAACGGTAAGGTTGTGTTTATAAATTTGTTGTTACAGTTTCTATGCCGAAAATCATTGATGTTTTTGACTATTATTATATTATTAACTAAATATTTATGATTCGTAGGTAGATTGGTCGTAAATGCAACTGTCGGTCGAAAGGCCTTGGCTTCGAGCCCCGGGTTGGGTATGACTGGATTTCTCTAACTTAGAATTTCTAGTTAAATTTTTATAAATCCTCGTAGTCCGAATTTGTGCCCGGTGTTCACCACCAGGTTTACCACCAATTCCCTAGTGGGACGTGAACGTAACTGATGAAACGTGGGAGTATTCTACATTCCTTTGCCTATCCCTCCGGAGACTAAATGTGTGATGTTACATTCTGCTGAATATATAACTCTACTGGATGTATCGAAAGTCATAAAATAGGATTAACGGAGACATTAGACGAATAAACAGAAAATTTGCATTAAGAGACTAAACATTTATAAAATTTTATAATATGATAAAACATTCAAACACAAAAAATTCGTACTGAAATATAGGAACTTAACAAAAATACTACAATTCAATAGGAACTATAGTTAGAGACGGAACAAATATTCTACCGCGAAGCGGAGACTACGTGGTCACACCCGAAGTCAATTCGACCAGTGAACCGTGAATGTCACAAAATTGATTCGACATCCGGCACTTTGACAAGGGCACTGAAATCTGATTAATTACAGTTTAATCAATAGCTTTGATGACCACGCTGTGCCCTTTGATGAAACGCGCGGACGGAAAGGGCGGATGTCTTCATAATTGAGAGGTTCAAAAAGATGCATCGTTTAAGCACTAATTACGTTATGTCACTGTGCACGTAATGAGATCGTTAATCGCTTTGAAGCTGACTGAAACACGTTGATTTCCCATTTGTTAGGTGGGCCCCTGCATAATATCGTACATTGTAAGAATTAAATCGTCTGAAATTTTCTTGATAAACATGCTACTAAGGGTTTTCAAGACTCGCTTTCTTATTCTGATGTTACTTCCAAAATACGACTGCATCACGACCGTGTGTAATTATAAACTCGAATATAAAATAATTATTTCTGCTGTTTACTTTTTATTTTATATACTTAGTCTATACTGTTGAAGTTTCGTTTGAATATAAAGCGTAGTACTTGTTCGAAGACTAAAAAAAAGATTTAGAGCGGTCATTCAGAATGTAGACAAAAGGAATATTTCGCCCTTCTTTGTAATATATCCATTGTAACGTTGAAAATTTTACATTTGCTTCTTTGTTTGTGTTATGTAACAAACCATCGAGAGTTTTTTGTAACTATTCTTTTTTATTTTCTTTTTGTCTACGCTTCGTTCACTAATGACAAAAACGTAACATTCATTTGGTTCATTCAATTGTTTTTGGGCATCGTTCGTAGTCTAGGGTACGTATTGGTGCGGTATATATGTATGTACATGTTACAAACTAATTTGGATATGTATAACATTTCGACTGGAGCTATCCCAAAACGAAATGCCAGTGTTACAGTTGAGTACCTTGTAACTACAGACTCCATTAAATTTGCTGAAGTATTATTAGATTCCAACGGAATTTTAAGTTTTAATTATCGAATGAGTGACTGAATGGATGGGTGACTGAATGGATGAATGACTGGATGGACTGGAATGAATGGATGAGCGGCTACACAATATTATTAGCAATGCTCATGAACATTACAATCTTATATAAAATTGAGTTTCTTATTGAGATTATTACGAAACCAAACACGACCCAAAACTCAAAGGAAATTATAATATTATCCGTCGTATTGAAAGAAACAAACAACACCCGTATCTAAGTGACATATTATGTTTTATGTAATTCAAAAACAATTCTTGGAACACACTTAGACTTTGATAGCTTCGGTAATTACTTTTCGAAAGAATCATACCGTAATTGCTCCTACGTACGTCCAACCGTAAACAACGTGAACCGAATAATTTCCTGTTCATAATCTGGAAAATTACGATTGGAACGATCCTTCGGGGAGGAAAGTTTCGACTAATCTGCAGACGCGTGAACTTGAACCTATAAGCCCTTCATTCTGTCACTTTCATTTTCTGCTATACGATGATGGGTTTCTTGGGGCTATGTACATCCATCTTTTAACATCGTCACACCAACGTAACAATTGTCGTCATCATCGATTTTATCGTCAATTCATCGCTCTTGTTTCTACGTGAGTCTCCTTTCAGAATGAGCTATTAAGTTTAGTCTGCCACGCTGACCAAGCGCAGGTTGGCAGAAGAGGTTGGCTAACCTTATACAAATATTGAAACACATCACGCCTGCAATTCCCGAAGAGGTAGGCAGGCACATTTCACCAGTTATGTTTTCGTCCCACTATGGCATAGGTGGTCACCACTTGTCACCACCACCACTCAAATTGTTATACACTTTCAATCCTCATAAGGTCTTGTACCCGAATGGTTCTACCCGATTGGATCAGTTGAGTGAGGGCAGCCCCAAGACGCGGCGTCAGTACATCGACGTTGTAATTTCGCGGCCGTTACACGATTACGTTAATCACTGATCACTTTGAACGGGCCGAATCCTACGATGGCCTCGCTTATTAGTTCTGTGAAGGATGACTAGTTGGAGAGACTCTCGTAAGTGTTAGTCTTGATGAGTGAATCTAATATGTATAATCTAGTACATTATATATCTCTGATCAATGTTATATTATATTTGTTTATCATATTATAGCCTAAGGTTATAAAATAAATTGGTTATTGAAATCACACTTGTTTCATTTATATGCAATAGTATTGATATAATACTATCACAAATTGTTCCTTACCGGCTAGGCAGAGAGCACAGAGTACCTAATATCTTAATACTTTCAAACCGGGCGTGTTTCTAGAATCGACATCGTACTTGACGTAAAGGAGGTCCACCCAGAAGAAATGTACATATGTCCTTAACAATTATATATCGCGAATAAAACTGATGGCCGTGCAGAAGACTTGTAAATTTTTCCTTAACAATTATGTTCATATCGTTAATCAAATTGTTCGGTACATGATTCGACACATTATTGACCCGCGTTTCGCATATATAGAGGGTTTCTGGGTCAAGGCGGGTTCGATATCATGACAACGAATTAATGTCCCTGCATATACATATTTTTATTGAAATTAAAACCCTTACAATGTACGGCATTTATTAATTCTGAATAGCTGGGTTAGCATTGCGATCGTCTTGGTATATTGGCTGATAACGCCGTCTGCCAGGAAAATATGTGAACGACAAATTGATGAGGGCTGTCACTAAACAGGCGGGTAATGAGATTTAAACATATACCATGCAGAAGCAAAATTTAGAGAAGGTTTTAAAGCGATCTCTTTTCAAAGCATTGATCGAATTTGAAAACAGATTAGGGTATTGTATCACTGCTAAAATTTCTAATTCATTTATATGTACTTATATAAATTTATTTCCATATACCTACTATTGCTAGCATACTTAGTCTACCAAAAAATCTTTTACACTTTTTTTCGTTGTGTATAAAGAGGTCACAGTGTGTCTTCATACAAGTATCAAGTAAACGCGCGTGGGTTGTGCTATAAAACATATTTGGGGATTATGTATCAACTAGAATATCTGATAAAAGATTGAACCAAATTTTTATAACTAACACGCCTCGCTCGCTACTCAACACGTCAAGCTTAATGAGAAAGCGAAAAATACAATTCGATGCCACGCTATTATTTTTCGTGATTAAGCATTATTTTTCTTATAAGGGACATTCCGTGAAATTCCCAAGGAATTGATGTTGAACCAAAAATGGATTATCCATTTTCTGTTCACATGATTGGATTAGAAGCGAGGCGACATGACGGCTTGTGGTCGGACAAAGGGCGGCATTGTGTGATAGAGGGCTCCAAATGTCACGGTGCTCGTTTGAGTTCCGTGTTATGGTGAGGTCATTAACACTTATTGGTAGGACTCTTGAGCGTCCCTTTGCAATACTTGGTGGTTATTGCGCCAGAAATATAATTCACTTCATGTGATAATTACAGATTTTTGGTGCTTTAACCATGTTGTTTGAAAATTTTCTGAAAAAAAATTTCTAAATGTTTTTTAATTAATGAAACTCGATATATAAAACTGTGGCAAGTTCGTATAGGTTAATTAAGTAAATATGATACTGATTCTTATGGATTCAAGTTACTTCAGTCAATTGAGAATTGACTTCTTAGTTATATTAAAGACGACTTACTATTTTGAATACTCAACACTCCTTAGTATCTTAGATTTTTAGTTTACCTTGCTTAAATTTGTACCCAGTTTGTACCACAAACAATGTTACTGTCTTTAAACGTTTTAACTGCCTCGGAGGTCAAGTGCTGATCGAGAGGTCCTGAGTTCAATTCCCGAGTAAAGTACTATTTGATATTTCTAACTTAGATTTTCTAGTTGAAATTTGTAGTAGTGGCACGTAGTTGATATGGTCCCGCGTATGGCAATAGGTTCACCTCCCTTCCATAGTTGGAAATTAAACGTAACTACATACTGTACTACTACATTTCTCACTACTCAGTGTACTACATTTCTCTGCCTATCTCTTCGGAAATCACAATGATGTACCATGTCACTTGAACTATAATAATAGGACAAGGTTATTGAACCATGATTAGAATAAATCTTAAAATATACTTTATACTGTATGCTCTGACTGACCCATAATCATTGGAGCGTGGTGATAATAATGTTACACAAATTTGCATCATAATCATATTTTAAAACAACAACTAACGCTGTTCCTAATATGCACACAACTGTGTTATAAATTATTTCCAATTGAAACAATAGTTTTGATTGTGCCCGGTCTGGGTCGCACGGGTCAGGGCAACTAGACCCCCTCCAGCCTCCGCGGCTGCATTGATTCAGCTCCGCGAACGTATGAATATGCAATACGCATCGATCAGGCGTCACGTCCAATGCTAGATGTTGACATACATCTGTATATTGGTTTTAACCTATATTATCGGACATAGATTTTTAAAGGTAAGTAGACTAACCCAAACTAAGTGTTGGTAATGGATTCAGTGAAAAATTCATTTATGTCTAATTAAAAAGATAATTTTGTTCAAATTGTTGAGGTAATCTTACTTATCACTTGAATTTGTGTTTATACTTTTGCTTCAACGGCATTAATGTTACTACATATAACTCACATGCGTTATATGTGTGAATGAATTAGATTAGAATGAAAAAAATATCGAATTGACAAATACGGTACTATAATTGACATCAACAATTTACAAGTGGCAACACAAACATCGGCAAGGGTTGTGCAACACCGCGGCAAACATTTCGGCCCCCAGCCTTGCCAGTTATCGCTCGCTTCCCGATGTGTGCGTGACCTTTGGATCCGCCGCTCGGAAACTAGGTCGTCGGCATCTGACCTTTTTGTTTGTATTGAAAAAGATCGCCCGACGCTGGCCGAACGCTGCCGGAGACGCCCGAACGCTATTTCGGATGCACCGCAGATACGTGCATTTGACATATCAGTCCGTCAGTAGGTCAGCCTGGGTGCGCGCCACCTCGATACGGGCAGCGGACAAACTTAATGAGTGTTACATTCCTATTCTTATATTGATATTAGGTGGACATTACGATGTTTATACTTCGCGACTTTGTAGACGAACGTCAAGTCCATAAGGATAGAGTAAATTGGCAACTAATTAGCACTAAGCGTTATGATATAGCAATAAATAATTATATTTACTTTGATTTTATAACTGGTTGCCACGTTAGTCTAAAGGTTGCAAGCGCGACTGCTGAAAAAAAAACCCAGATTCGAATCCCGAGTCGGGGATTATTGAATTTTTCTAACTCAGATTTTCTAGGGCTACTCAAATTCCATACTCGACGAATTTATAATAATAATAAAAATACAAATGACATGATTTTTTTGAGAAGTTTCAAATTGATGTCAGTTCTATTTCAAGTCGTTAAGGTTACGTTATTATATCCAAACGTTTGCCTATTTAGGAACGAGACCGATAAATGTTTTGTACAATTGTTGACAATAAAACAATTGTGTAGGTAATTGGTCGGTCTGTTCATAACATTGGGAGTGATGTTAAAGCTTCATTGGTAACTATTAAAGATGACTTTTTCTAATCGTCAGCTGATTTTATTCTCGCGCCCGGACCAGTGGCGTTAAGGGTTCAGCCATCGTGTTGAAAGGATTAGTCGCAATATTCAGAAAGCGCCGAACAGTAGGTATTTATAGTTAGGTACAACCGCAAGTCCCATATTAAATTCAGCAACTAATCATTTATCTAAATATATCTTAAATGTATTTAGCACTTCATGTCTGCAAGGATAGAGGTATTTAACACTCGGTGCTCTCTGCCTACCTCATAAGGGACTCATGGAACGATACTATAAAAATTCTATAATGTAGCTTTACGTTCAATAAAATCGTATAAGGCTCAGATTTTATTCAGTATGACAATTTTGTAACTAAGTAGATATTACCTAATAGGTACATAATGTCTGTATCCCGTAGGAAATATATCAAACAGTGACAGTCTAAAAGCCTACGCGTAGGTTTGAGTACAGGATAATGTTGTATCCAACAGTATGATTGAATGTTATGATTCATTCATCATTCGTTCGTTCATCCATTCAATCATCGTCAATATATTAAGATAAAACCCGCATGTCCCAGGGCAAGTTATAAGTGAACGGGATAAAATATCTTGATCTTGACGTAATGTTACCGGTGAGGAGAGGCTCAGTAAGTAAAGGGAGGTGTAGTTTCATTAATACTCGCAACTTGGCACATCTCCACTCGGGGCCATCTAATCATAAATTAAATTCGAAGAGCCTCTGTTATGGTAACTCGACCACTGATAAACTACACAATACATACATACATATAAATAGAAAGTTATATAGATATTTTTTTACAAATAAATACTGGTGCTCATCATACAAATCCCGCTCAGTAGACGCCAACCACTGGTCCAACGGACCAGTCAAAAAGGAAAATTGACCGAGAGCTGTGCGAGTTGGATTTTAAAGGAAGGACAGAGGATACAAGGAGACGAAAAGATTACGCGAGCCACGACAACGTAAAGTGAATTTAATGATTCGTGACATTGTTAGTGCGCACTGAGCATACACACACACACACACACACACACATATATATATATATATATATATATATATGTATACATGAGTGAGGCTAATGTCTAATGTCTATAGCTTAACTCTTAACTCTACGAATAAATATTATAAATGTACAAATAATATCCAATGGCTCACTCCTATAACGTGGAATGTAAAACATTTTAGGTGAAACGTGAACTACACTCATCTGTCTACCCCTTAGGAAAACGCAGAAGTTATGTTATGTTGCGTAAATATACAAATCTATTGCATATCTTTAAAAGTATATGCTATTACTTACATACGTAATAAGTAGGGTAGTATTTTATAAGCATATCTGGCACTAAACAGTTTGAACGGGATTAAAGAGGAAAATATGCTTAAGTTTCAATTATATATCGCGGAAGGAAGTATTGCGTGATGACATTCCTAATTTTTTTTATGGAACATCTCCACACATTTTATGACCTGATACCAAATGACATATATAGGACCTACGCTAGGGTAATCAAACAATAAATACATTGACGTTACATAATGCTATTATTAGATATTTCCTCGCGATGTTTTCCTTTACTACCACCGCGCCCTTTTGGGTAAATATAGATGTGATGTCACGCTATGTTATTTTTCTTCAACGTTACCGCAAGTGATATATTATAGTCTTAAAACAGGAACACACGCAGGTACTCAAAGTGGGAAGTTATATTGCAAGACACTGTGCTATCACTACGATTTATACATACATACATATCATCACGCCGGGTCCCTTGCAGGGTA
>DWTO01002099.1:0-14669 GCA_018244755.1 Jemadia pseudognetus
TTGAATGAACATTAGAAATAGCAATGGATTATTTGTTAGTGATTTTTTAGTAACATATTTTGTCCTGATTTTCAATCGCAAGGTGATTCTGATTTTTATCGGCACGCCTATTCCATCGTAGGCTGCATATACGGTTCCCCTCATGCGGGATTGTGGCCAAAAGTTAGCCTATCACGCATGGCAATAAAAGGAAGAAAAAACGTGTGACAGTTGGTGTCGTTTGGTGGGAAATTGGGAATTGTTTTCTTGAGATGTTATTCATCGCCATTGTATTGAACAGTATTTGTCTTTAAAATTTGTATCACGCCTGTAATCCTGAAGAGGCAGGCAGTGGCAAAATTTGTAGGCTTACAAACGTGCCTAAAGTTGTGGGAGAGATTCGACATGGGCTTTCTAAAGCACCTACCTGTCAAATTACCCGTTTAAGTTTTGTAGATTGGTCACAAATACCCGATTGCTGTTTATTTCATTGGTAAATTATTGGCACATTTATTAATGTATATTTTTTGATTCTATAGATCGTTTACGAGATGTGTGTTGGTTTTATTAAATCGACTATATAATGTTTTAAGTCAAATCGTAAGTTGGTTTTGTGTGTGCCTTTGTTATAGATTTTGTTTTAATTTGTGTGAAAGACTTTTTTGTGTGTGTGACGGTTTTTATTGCTTTCTAAAGCGTTTTAATTAATTTTGATTTTCGAAATGTTGATATTAATCGATTAATCGTTTGAATTGATACAATTGAAATAGTTCCGCTTACTTAGATGTTCAAATTTTTCTAGTCGACTAGCAAATTTTGTATTACTAGTATATTAACGACATAAAATATGCTTTTCTAGTACTTTCATTAAGAAAGAATTAAGTAATGAGCAAATTTACAAAAGTATTCAAGAGAATAATTGATATAAAAAATTAGTAGTTAATTGTAATTTTATGGTACATTTACCTGCGGTTTCGTTCGTAATGTCACAGTAATAATATTATAGTATTCATGAAACTAGTATTTGCTATTATGTAGACATAAAAGATTATTCCAGAAAATAGCTGGCCTTATTAATTTTATCAAGATGTACGACAACGAAACGCCAAAAAATTTAAGGCAATGCATACATTTTGAAGACAATGCATAGGTTATTCCAGTATAAATTGATTTGCTAATAATTTCTAATGCCTGAATATTAAAATATTTCAATGTCTTCAGTTGTGGAGAAGTTTTATGAGCAAACAACATTCTGTCAATATAAGACAGAGGTCAGAGGTATTGAACACTTGTCGGTGTTTCAGAATGACCTATTACAATTGCTCATTCATAACTAGAACTGCAATTGATCTTAGCAGCCGCTATGGTTTCATTTATTTTTATTGCAGTAAATGATAATAATACCTTTGAAAACATGTTTTAAAGAAGACAAAGTCAATATATTTATTACCAACAATATGATCTTATTTCCGCTATAGACTTCATACCTATTCACTCTCACTCTACTTATAGTAATAAACATAATTTTACATAAACAGTGTCTTGGGCATGTAAATAAATTCTTTACTCGTATTTAAGACAAGGATTAGGTGATTCAGTTTTTCCACTAATGTGCCCTGACTGCGCGGTAAGTGGTCTATGTGGCTTCATCTGTGTTCTTTCACTGCATCAATAATATTTAATGTTTTTGTTAATGATTTGATGCCAATATGTTAGACATGATCGTATTTAATACAAAAATATGTTAGGGGCTAACATTGCTAGCGGATAATACGGAAAATTATTAATTTGTGATTTCATTGGAATGGTTATGGAATAATAAATTATATTAGAGATTAACTGTTCTAAATAATGTTTCTCTAGTAATTTTACTAAAATAAATTTGCTTCTCCATTTGTCATATGAGAGAATCATGTGCCAAGTTTTATCGAAATTAGATACTTACTTTTAGGAGTGTTCATTATTTGCATGCTCTGTCCAGGTGACTTATTGTTTTATCAATATATCTATAATCAAATATCAATATTGTGTGTTATATTACTAATCATACTAACAATACACTGCAATATGGATATTGCCATTTGATCATAATAAGTATTTGATTTTGCTACTTGTATCTGGGCTTTCACTGGTAGCTTTATTTTTTAATATTTTTCATTATTCTAATATTTGTATGTGCAATATTGAAAATGTATTGTGATAATTTTAAAAAAGTATTTGCAATGATTAAATTATAGTGTAATATTAACCCTTGTCACACATGTGGTCCACTCAAAGAGTTTTGAGCTTTGCGTTTGTGTTAGTAAAAGCTGAAAGTAGGGTGAGGCAAAAATATTATGGAATATAATCGTAAATGAATTGCATTTGTCAAGAATATAATTATTTGCTACACCCCCCCATCATATTTGATTTTCATTACATTTAAATAAAAAGTACAAGCTATCTGTGTGGACTCTATATATTGATGAGTTTTGAAAATGTGTGATAAAACATAATCACTTGTAAATATTTTCTATTTCTTCCTAAACAATGATGCAATATTTAACATTGCAAATGGTGATAGCAGTATTTGTGAAGTATTATATTTATTTTTTCTATTATTCACTACGTGAGTTTGATCTTGATACTTGAATTAAATTTTTAAACTGTGTCCCTTAACGTTGTACATAAAATCTTTTATATGTGTTGCCATGTATAATATGTCAAACACCTGTGATAATTCCATCGTGTTTTCTTTTATGTCGTTATATTTAATTCAATTTAATGACTTCAGGCGTCTTATGATTGTAACATATCGAAATTTCAAATGTATGCTATTAAGAAAAAAATACATTGCAATATGGCGAATATTTCGAATATTAAATTGGAGTAATTAATTATTGTTAAAAATGTAATTTGCATATTTACAATATTGAATGTGTCCTTTTTTTGTCGGAAAACAATTTTGCTCACTAATGTAAATAATGTTTTGAAATAAAAATTGTTTATAAAAATGCATCCGTTTTAATATTAACATTTTTTTTGTTAAGTTCTTTTGTTTTATGTGTCCTTTTTTGGTTTTGGTTTTTAATCTAATGTTACGCCCTCTTGATTTGCCCTTTTGTTTCTTCTTTTTGTTATAATGCCCTTCCCAAACTATTAGCTGTGTAGAAAAGCGAGACAGGGGGAGGGGGGATAAGTTACAATAATACACAATACACATTTACCTTAACAAGAAAACACGAATTTTTCTAAGAAGTTAAATTTCACTGAAAACCAAGATTTATTTGTGAATTTTGTGTATAGTGTTATTCCGAGATACTTATTAATTTAAAAATGATTATAATTTTTGTTCGTTTTATGTATTCTTTATTAATGATAAATAATATCTTGATTCAAAGTAGTCGATGAAATGATGTCACGTTCAGTGTCTTACTGATAAGCTAAAGTCTCTTTTTCTATCCTAGATAATTCATTATTTCAAATTACTGAAAAGCAAGACATGTGAAAAAAAAACTTGTTCCTATGTTTTATTATAAACGACTCGAACACAATATGATGTCAAAGTAAGTAAGAGATATACACATAATGCCTCAAATAAATAATAGCAAAACAGTCCATTGAATTGTTACCATCGTGAGCCAATTTCAGTTCACTGCGGCAGATAGGCCTTCCCTAGTAAAGGAGGCTTTGCTCATAATCCCCACGCTGGGCAAATGGGTTGGAGATAGAACTTTAAAACTGAACTGAATTACAAAGCATTACAACACATTAACATTACACTAAATTAAATTGCAATATATTGCATTGCTCAACATTACAATGCACCACACAACATTACATCACACAATTACATTTCACTGCATTTAATTGCATGGAATTTTAATGCACTAGATGACATAGCACCACAAACATGCACTGTTCTACACAGAATTAAAATGACTTATGTAAAATCATTCATACATTATATAATTAAATTTTAAAAAGGGGTGGGGGGCAAATCTCCAGAGCGTAGCAGGCGCGTTCGTCACGACATCGACGGTATGTCCGCAGTGGACTTCGTGCACCACAACTTCTTGAAGATGGAGCGGTTCCTGCAGGACCTGCGCGACTCGTACCCGGATATCACCAAGCTGACGAGCATCGGCAAGTCGGTGGAGGGGCGCGACCTGTACGTGCTGGAAGTGACCAAAGACCCGGGGGTGCACTTACCAGGTGAGATTATATTGTTAATATAGTCACGCCACACTCCTTACGGGGTGGGCAGAGAGCACGAACTGGTGGGAGCACTCCTAATATCTCCATCCTTACAGACCTACCAGCTGTTTCGACATTTATCTCTTCATATACTCGTATACTTATTTATATTGTCGGTGCTTTTTGCTAACCAAGTGGGAATCCTGTCCTGATCATCCTGTTATACAAATGTTAAATGTATCATGATGTTTTTGTACAGGCAAACCCGAGTTCAAGTATATAGCAAATATGCACGGGAACGAGGTGGTTGGCCGGGAGCTGCTCCTCCTCCTGGCCAAGTACCTCTGCCAGCAGTACGCGGCCGGGGACGCGAGGGTGCAGCGCCTCCTGAACACCACCCGGGTCCACCTGATGCCCAGCATGAACCCCGATGGCTATGAAAAGAGCAGCAACAGTAGGCTTTACTTTAAAAGAATTACGCCTTTTTAACAACATTTTGCCAATGAAATCAGATCAGAAGACAATAAGTCTCTTTCCATAACTAATTTACCCTAGTCGTTAACTTTTCTCTCAAATATGTACCTACATTATGTTGGAGAAAACAGAAATGTGATATCACGCCTGTAATCCCCGACGAGGTAGGCAGAGGTACACTCCAAAGATTTACCGGTTATGTTTACATACCACCATAGAATTAGGGGTCAGCCTATTGCGGGCATAGATTTAGAAAAAAGTTTGTAAAATCCAGTAGTACCTGACGTGGGATTTGAACCCATGATTTCTGCACCCCCCTTGGCAACTATTCGAGCATCGAGGTAGAAAAAAGTGGCAAATTTTGGTATTTTTTGTCTATGGTCCACAGGAGAAGAAAAATAATGCAAACAATTATTTTATCTATGAGCATGTAATAATAAATAACACACGGAGAATATAATTATGTATGAATGATAAATACTAACTTCTATAACGACTCCTCTGTGTATTTCATTGCCAAAGAACATTATATTTCTTTTTTTAGTATCTATACAATATTGAGAATAAACGAGATGCCAATATATGTGGGTATGATCGTGACTCTGCTTTTTGTAATTTTTTTGCTTGATATGTATGAGCAGTATGTTAATTGTATATTCAGGTCTCCGTCAGTTCGGCCGAGCGAACGCTCACGATGTGGACCTCAACAGGAACTTCCCGGATCAGTTCGGACCCACGGAGGTGAGCGATCGTCGTTATTGGATGTCTATAACACGGGCATCAAGAACCCTTTTGTCATTTCACCGAAGGGTCAGTGTCCTAGCCTGCCACACTAGCCAAGTACTGGTTCGCGACCTTCAAGCCCTTCAGAGAGTGTTATGCAGAACTCTAAATTTGGTATATTTCCTCCTGATGTCTTCCTTCGCGACTACAGTTAGTTATTAGTTAACTAGTTTTAATACGCACATCTATAATAATAATATAAAGAGGAAAGATTTGATTGTTTGTGTTGAATAGGCCCTAAAACTATTGGACCAATTTGAAAAATTCTTTAACTGTTAGAATCCTACTTTATCCCCGATGAACATAGGTGATAAATAAAATTAAAAATGATTAAAAATAAAAAAAAACACCATAAAAAGCTTTCTTTATAATGATCTCTTTCATAGTAAACCTCGACGCAAAAAGAAGGATGTGTGTGTGTTGAAATTTATCAGTTTTGACATTTTTGTGAAATACTCGTGAGGAGCCGGGGCGGGGCGCTAGTTTTCTATAAAGTGATGAGCAAGGATTTGGTTCCATGACTTTTGGAGTCAGGGAGTGCTCTCTTTAACAGGCTGTCACACTCTCTTCATGAGTAGTATCTGATATAACATTTTAAGTCGTTCCAGGACAACCAGAGCGTGGAGCCGGAGACGGCGGCGGTGATGGCGTGGTCGCAGTCCATCCCCTTCACGCTGTCCGCCAACCTGCACGGCGGCGCGCTGGTGGCCAACTACCCCTACGACGGCAACCCGACCATGGCCAGCGGCCACGAGTACCTGGCGCCAGACAACGACGTCTTCGTCCATTTAGCCCACGTCTACTCGGACGTGAGTATGTTGCTTCGTTTGTGGTCACTTGTGTGCAAGTCACAGTGGGCAAGTCAGTTTCAGTTGCACACAATTTTTTTAAAAAGTTTTATGCAGTTTTAATGTTGCATCTGTCCATGGCTTCAACAACAGTTAAGGGATGAAGGACCAAGATTTCATGTCCAATAATGAACTATTCAGGACAAGCTTTAAATTGCATTTTAAATTACATTCCCTGGATCATCGATATTATGGAAGCTTACAAAACATAAGGGCACAAACATGGAAACTGTCAGTAAATCTATCAGCGTCTATCATTTAACTATAAGTCTCACCAGGAACTTACTCTGGTACATGATTGTAACATGCCAGAATGACAAAATAGGAATTAACATAATAAATATTATCATTTGCAGGCGCATCACAAAATGCACTTGGGCCAACCGTGCATCAACACCCCGAAAGACATCTTTCCTGGCGGAGTCATCAACGGAGCTAAATGGTTTGGTTCTCCTTTTTAGTTTATAGGTGTAGGTAGTAGATAGACATTCAGGACAGTTCATTTTAAGTGATCACTTAAATGAGTGATGGGGGTACACCGATGTGAAGCGAGGGGAAGGGGGAACTGGGAGGGGCAAGGAGAAGCGCAAGAGGGGGCAGAGCAAAAGGGGAGTAGGAGAGGAAGCAATTGGAAAGGAGAGCATATAGTGTTAATGAGGGGGTTGTTAATTGCTTACACTAAATTAAAGAGTATTTTGAATCTGTATCAGATTATAGAGTCAAATGTCAACAATAGGACATCAGGCTGCATTCATATCCAGTCATTTAATGTTTCCAGGTATGTCTTAGCTGGAGGCATGCAGGACTGGAACTACTTGCACACCAGCGACATGGAGATAACCTTGGAGCTGGGCTGCAACAAGTTCCCTCCAGCCTCGGACCTGCCCACCTACTGGGAGGACAATAAGGAGGCTCTATTGCAATATATTGAACAGGTGAATTGGCATTTATAAATTAAATACCATATTGTCATTATAATTTCAGCCTTCAGATGTCCACTAGTGGGCATAAGTTACTGCCAAATTATTATATGTTACAATTGACTGGTCCTACAATTCAGTGGATTGTGAATCTGACTACTTAGGTTGGTGATCTTTGGTTCGGTTCCCACCCAGGACAAATGTTTGTGCCGTGAACACAAGTATGTGTAATCACCATTTTTTTGTATTTAGAAAGTAAATCGCCTTCTGAGGGCCTTCTATCAAGCCAATGTTTTTTGCATAGGTCCACAAGGGCGTCCACGGCTTCGTGAGCAGTCATATTGGCCATCGTCTGGCCAACGCGACCATCTCCGTCCAGGGCATCCGGCACAACGTGCGCACCGCCAAGGATGGCGATTACTGGAGACTGCTGGTGCCGGGCACCTACAACATTACAGCTAGTAAGATGGGGTGAGTGGTGATTTAAGATTTACAAAAGAAGTTTATTACAAAACAGTATACAAATAAGAACACTAAATAAATTCATTAGTCTGACTTTATATAGTTTAAGAAGGATAATTATTGATTGGCATAGAGAATTGTTTCCATTACACGAGCAAACATATGTCCTACAAAGAATGTTGATTTAAAAATACATATACATACCTATACACCAAGTCATTTATGGGGCAGGTGGAGAGCATGGAATGCTAAATATCTCTGGCAATACTGTCCTGCCGTTCTTTTACCATCATCACTATATTCACAAACATATGACGATATTGAAGACTCCTGACCACCGCATCATCCAAAACCTTACACCTAGCGTAATGTAAAAATTTATTGTATACTTAACATTCAGCTGTTCAATCTCTACTGTCCTCTGTCTAGCTACGAGAGTGTGACGGAACAGGTGACAGTTCCGCACGATGGCGCCACCAGCCTCAACTTCACGCTGATGCCGGACGACCCCCAGCACTGGTCCTCCGCCTACGACTTCCGGTAAGCTCGCTCGGTCACCGCGAAGTAATGATGACCAGCGTCTGCTGCACCCCCTAACACCCACAACTGAACACAATGTCACATCCATTCTCACGTTCTTATAATAGAAGACAAAACCAATTTATTTACTGCGAACAGTAACGGTGAAGGAAAGTATTGTGAAGAAACTTGCATTACATCTTTCTTAGAGTGCCCCATAATGTCCTCTGTGGTAATGTAGTTTCTGGCAACACATATTTGGCCAGTGTGGCAGACTATGGACTCACTTATCCATCTCATTCTGAGAGGAGACTTGTGTTTAGCAATGGAATGATTAGATTGTCGATGATGATGATGATGAACAGTAACAAAACAATGTAAATAACATATTTTTTAAGTGTAGCAAATCTACAGTTTCCTTAGATTTTGGTTGCTTCTTTGCCTTGGAGTTTTTCCACGCATTCGATTGTCGTCATTACTTCCCAGTGTTTAAGGTTGTTTTGCTTTGTACTGTCTCTCGCTTAAGGCCTTCTGCTTGTGTGTCTCAATATTTTTTCTATCTATTTTTGGAGGTAGTTTGATATTTTTTTAATTGGTTGTTATTTTTTTTTATATTCGTATTAAAATGGGATCTCAAATTTTCGACGTTTGTGATTAGTTTTTTTTTCTGAAGGGTATTATTTTTTAATTAATATTCATTGGTGCGAATAGAGTATTTATAGCCAGTAATTATAATTTATTTTTCTCTATTAGAGAAACAATATATTTACTTAAATTATATTTTTATTTACCAGAAAAACGTGGGTAGTACTTAGATTTTTTATTTTTGTTTATTTTTGTTTTTATATCAAATCTGCCTCCACCACTAACTACTATTAATTATACATGATGTTTAATCGAATATTGTACTTGTGTGTGTTATAGTTTTATACTTATGTGTGTTTGTGTGTTATTAACATGTTATGTTTGTCTATGTTTATTTTAAACGTTAATCTACTTAAAGAGATTGGTCAGTGAGTTTGAGATTCTAGTTTAGTTCGATGTATTGTTTAGTCTCCACTGGCACGCGAGGCATTCCTAATTAGTTTCGTTTAATAGCGCTATTGCCAAAAATTTTATTTGGGCTACGTTCAAGTCATGTGAACACACAAAATTATCTGTCCATAGATTCTTATACAATATACAGGTGTTTATATACAGGTTGTGTATGTACAGGGTGTTTATATCCAGGGAATTACAATGTGGAGTTATTGAAGACAAGAGTGAATAGGTACTTACTAGGCAAGCATGCCACATCCTAAGCTGCGTCCGACTTTCCATCAGGTCGGATAGCAGTCAAACGCTTGGCTATTATTGCATATTTTTTTAAAATCCGTTAATATATTAGTAAGTATTGTGGATAGTAAAAACCACTAGTTAAAGGAATATAGTTCCACTTCCCTGTATATAATTATTGTAAACGAATTATCTTATAATTTCTGAAAATTTCCACGTCCACTGTTTACTTGAAAAGCATATTTTGAACAATAGTCCTATTAAATCTTCTCTATGTTTCTCCTCGACAAAATCTTCTAACATTCTGTGCTTATTGTACATATTTTTGAAATTGCTTTTATAACTCTTCTAATTCAACCCATATCAAAGTATGATAATTCATTCAAGTCTCTTTAACACTGCGGAATTGAAGGTTCGCATCGCTCGAGTCGACCGCATTCAAAGTGGTCATTCATTCATTCAACATAATGAACTATGTATTCGAGCGATTATTTTTGTGCTTTGTTTTTGTTAAAAGAATCTATCTGTACGCCCCAAAGAACTAAAAAGGAATGCCTCGTTTAATACATAATTAATTCCATGTATTTAAACAAAAAAACTGGAGCTTCAAAATCACTGCCTCAATATAATCACTTAATTATTTTTATGGTGTGTTTCTATTTACATTATTAATAAATTTTATTGGCACGCTTACTCTTGTATATTTTCTATTAACGGTCTTGATCGTACTAACATCTTCAGCTGTTAATGAAAGGTACAGAATCGTAAATGGTTCTATAGTAGGGCAAAAGTGATAATTAAATTGTAATATACATACATACTTCCGCCCTCACTCCCCCCACCTATACCCCCCACCTTCCGCCACTTTGCTCCCCGCCGCTTTCCATTGCTTACCGCTGCGTCCTGCCGCTTCGATTTTAATCTGTTTTTAAACCACCAATAGAAATAACTTGGAAAGGCAAAATTTTGTTGTAATACCTAAGGCAGTGCAAAAACCCAGATTCGATTTTCTTGGGGGCACTTTGTGAATAACTGTTGATTTTTTTTGACGAATCGATAGTTGATCGTGACTGATGAGCCATCGTGGTGAAAAGATGTGTTCGTACCTAATTAGATATAGTCGCCGCTAGGGGAGGCTCCTTTCGTGCACCCCGTAATACAATATAATTGTTGATAATATGGGCATTTAAATTCAATTGACAAGGGCATGTAAAGTAATATTTATGGAACTAATGATGATCACGATGTGAGGATCGCAATGTTTATGGTGTTAGAAATGCTACGTTTAAGATTTTGCAGAATTGTCAACAATAATTAAACGGTCAAATTCAATTGATGAGGTTCGAAAGACCACTAGCAGATGTGCAAAGACTTGAACTTCCAAATTTCTCCACACGGCCAACAAAGTTTGTCGAGACTGATTTTAGTTCTCTCCATCAGAGATTGGGTTCAGATCGACATGGACCGCAGTAGAAGTAGCTGGTCCGCATATCTTTCACGGTCTACTGCATAATAAACCGGTGCCCTTTTATTTCTCACTCAGCGTGCTAGAGAACATTTTGACTGAGAGATATCATACGCCGTTGGAGATGTACGCGGAGCTGGCGGAGCTGGAGAACAAGTACGAGGACATAGCGCAGTTCCGGTCCGGGGACAGCCTGGACACCGCGGTGTTGCACGAACTGAAACTCAGTAAAGATGTAAGTGTGGGCTGGGTTTTTTGTATTGCTTGCAAACGGGTCTGTCCGAGCAAGTGCGGGAGACCTGAGGCATAAACTTGACCACTATTGAATTCCTGGATACGTAAGCTGAGTTCAACTCTTGCTAAAAATTAAAATGTTGACATCTGAACTTAAGCTTTAAGCTTGGGTGTTCACACACACGCACATCCACACACATACACAGGAAAATGCACATTCGAACCTTCCCAAATCGTGGAAAGACCAAAGGATTGATAACGATTTCTTTAAAGTAATAACTTCTGTTACACGAAATAATCTGAGAAAGAATGTCTGCAAAGAGTAATTGCAAATGTATAGATAACATAAATCTTCATTCAGATCGCTCTTGCGATAGCATTAACCCTCGTTCTCCTGCTATCCAATGTGTCTGCAGTGGTCTGGATTAACGTGCGGAGTAAGTGGTCTGACTAAGTCACGAGACTTGCCATTTTCGTAATTCATTATTCATTGTTACAGTTTTTGGTCTATTATCCCATATAAGTCACATGTTTTTTCAAAATGGCAAGTTTCGACCAAGATCTATACTTTCTTTCGGTACTTCATAATAAAAGAACATCCACCTTCCAGATGGGCGGACCGGAAGAAACGAAATACCACGTGGCCATCATTAGTAACCTGTACGCTTCTCAACCTATAGGACAGGAAATGCTCCTCAACTTTGCACGTCATATTGCCACTGCCTACACCATCGGGGAACCGATACACAGGCGGCTCTTGGAGAATACAGTTTTGCACTTCATCCCGAATCTGGATCCGTTGTTCGGGAATATCCTGAAACACTACGACGGTAGAGACAAATGTGATATGGCTTCCCTGGAAGAGGAGTTTGGGGATACCCTATACAGCTACCTGACGAAGAAAGATATGAACCCCCTCTCTAACTATACAAGAGAGAAGGCGTTCATCAATCTATTGGAGTCGGAACGGTTTGACTTGGTCCTGAATCTGGCGTCCGGCAACGAAGACGCCGTCTATCCGGACGTTTCCAGGAACATTTACGAGGCGTTCGCGAAGAAGTACCAGGACAGCAGGGCGTCTAGTGACGCGTACGAGTGCAGGAAGGACGGTGCCAGGCTGGGCGACCTGGTCGACGTGATCAGCGAGCGGTTCAACGTTCCCATCGTGTCCGTGGGCGTCAGCTGCTGTAAGATGCCCGCCGAGAGTTACATACCCTGGGTGTGGAGGGGCAATCTGCAAGGGATCATGAAATTTATCGAAACGGCTAATACTGGTGAGATTATCAATTTTTTCTCTTATGTTTTGGTACTAGATTGGACACTACATCTCCGCAACAGAATGCCCTTCGGTCAGATGAGGCTAGGGATCCGTGTCTAGCAGTGGGCTGTAACCATATCATAGTGGGAGCATGAAGGTTTTTCGTGCATGATGATAATATACAAATTAAATCGATCTAAATATTCACATCACACGCAGTGGTCCATCTACCGGATACGTAAATAATAGCATGTTTTGGCACGGGAATGTAAACTGTTCTTTTCTCTATAGATAGGACTAAAACGTGTTATTCCAGGCGTCAAAGGCTTCATAAAGAATGAGTACGGCGCGGCGATGCGCGGCGCCAGCGTGGCCGTGGCGGGCGCCGGCCGCCAGTACCGCGTGTCGGGCAACGCGGCGCACTACCGCGTGCTGCTGCCGCCCGGCGACTACCGCGCCGTCGTGCGCTGCCACGGATACGAGGACCAGGTGCCTGCTTGATTAGTGAATACATGCTGCATTTGATAAATACATGCTGCATTTGATAAATACATGCTGCATTTGATAAATACATGCTGCATTTGACAAATACATGCTGCATTTGATAAATACGTGGTACATTTAATAAATACATATAAAAAATACACGGGGTTAGATAAGTATCGCGGCACACCATCAATTTCTCACCATCACGAAACTTTGACTAGTAGAGAATATAACTAAATATTACGTATGCCTTTAGTATAACGTACCTACATTACAGACAATACAGTAAAGTGTATCTGAGTAATTCCCACCTGAGCAGACCCTGACGTGGCGCGTCGTGGACGGCGTGGTCAAGCAGAAGGACGTGGTGCTGAAGCGCGTGGACTCGGGGGCGGTGCCGCGGCTGGACGAGCTGCCGCTCAGCAGCGACCCGGATATGGTGTCCGTTACAGGTGGGTACCACTACAGCGCGACTGCGTTCCTTCGAATAGGTAGGCAGGAGAGCGTAATACTATTGTGTAACTAATGTTGTCGATGTCGGTAATGTTTTGACAGTATTTTTCTTTTTCTTCTTTCGTTAATATAATATCTTAATATCTTGGGACATCTCCACACACGGCCATCTGATTCCAAACTAAGCGTCAACTAATAGTTAATTTTCAATCAATTAATAGCGTCTAATAGTTCATCATCAGCAATGACCTTGTAACGGTCTTTGTGAAGCTTTCAGGTCAAATAGCTGTATATACCCATATCATCAGCTTGTTTCATTCTACTGCTGGACATAATCATCTTCTAAAGATGACTATTGCGTAAAATGATCTTGGCATAATGAGCCTCTAGCTGAATCCTTTATATCCAATATAGCAACATATAACTTGCTTCGCAGGCCTGGTGCTGGACAACGACAGTGAGCCGCTACAGGAGGCCCTGCTGACGGTGTACCCGCTGGAGTCGCGCCGGAGGCTCACCAGCAACCGGAGCGACGCCAGGGGGCGCTTCGTGCTGACGCTGCCCGTCACCTACATGGGCCATGAGGTCCTGCTGAGCGCGGCGCTCGACCACTACATCACCAAGAACAGGCATATCAAGGTATGCGTACCTATATTTATATAGCTAATTGTATATACTACAGTGCATATGCAATATTCAAATTAATATCACGCCTGTATTTTACCGCGAGAGATAGGCAGAGAAGTGTAGTACTGTCCAACGATTCATTAGTTATACGCCTCACCATAGTATAAGGGGTAAATTTATTGTTATACACCGGGAACAAATTCAGATTCCGAGCAACTGCTTTGAATTTCAAACTAGTAAAAACCCAAGTTTTATCCACTCGAGGATCGAACCTGGAACCTCTCGGTCGTGGGCAGTGGGTAGTAGTTGCGATTACTGTATCAACTAGATAGTATGTAAATGTTGAATAAAATGTTATATGGGTATGTGTTACTGAATAAATATAGTATAAGTGACGCAACCCTCGCCACCGTCCAAGGAGGAAGTCAGTCATGTTGTGATGCGACAGATAAGCGGCAGCGAGAGCCTCACACCCAACGTGCTGTTCAAGCTGGAAGGGGACGCCGCCGTGCTGGGCCTGCCGCGCCTGCTGTTCGTCATGCTGGCCGGTAGGGCTGCTCGTTGTTATACTATTGTTAGCAACATTTTAACATGTTGTGTCAAAGTCGACAGTGCTGCCATCTAGGCGACAGTGCTGCCATCCCTTCAATATCAGTAATGTAAATTTTTTTGTTTTGTAATGGTTATGAAAATAACATTTATACGGTTGA
>DWTO01002100.1:0-14665 GCA_018244755.1 Jemadia pseudognetus
AGACTCCGAACCACTACTAGAAAATTTAAATTAGAAAATTTTTGTAGTGTTCGACCCGGGAATCGAACCCGGGACCTGGACCTGGACCGGGACCGATCGTCAGTCGCACTTGCAACCAACACGACCAACGAGGCAGTAATGTAGGCAGTAATAATTCAATATTGTAAAAATTCTAATAAGATTTTTAATTTACTTAAAGTGATGGCTCATAAAAAGAAATAACCACTGATAAAAACAGGTAATCTATAAGTATATAAAAATTACAAGTTGTTTAACATAAATGCAAAGACCTTCATGCTTTTTATTCTAAAAAAGATATTTGCATTTTTACCTTCAACAAGGCCTTTGCACTGTGAAGGTCACAAGTTATGAAAGTTGTAAATATGCTTTTTATACATGGTGTGCAACTCACCGGCCAGGGTGAATCTGTCCATGTAGTTAATTAGGTTCACAAAACAGAGTATTCCCACAGTCATGTATTCGGCGCAGCTAACATCTCTCAGATTTTCTCTCCTCTTCGCCTGCTTCTCATAAAGTAAAGTTTCCGCAGAATCATTGTCACTCGCTACCAATTGCTGATTAGAAGTGTTTGGAGCAATTCTACTCTGGTCCATGATGTCCACACTCAAATGCTAAGCACTTTATGATATAACAGCTCAATCCACTTAAAAGTCTTCAACGCCGATACGACCAAATAACGCGCCTTGTGAATCTTATGAGCTTTTAGTGACAGAAATTATTTAAAACTGTCCCAATTAAATTGAATAAATAACATAAATCTAAAACTAAATATATATTCCACGGTAACTAACAAAACTCATTTAGTTATAAAACTAAACGAAACCGAAGTTACATGCGTAACAACTACACGACGTTCATGACGTGAATAATTTTCTTACATTTGAATTTGGCAAGTTGACGTTTGTATAAGTAGTATTACTATAGACAAATTACATGAAGATGATAATTATGTTTTTAAAGGAAATATTAATATATTTTTAAATAAGAATAATGACCAAGACAGGAGTGATTAAATGTTTTCGTTATTTAATTTTTCAATATAGTTTAATTTTTTATCGTCAAATCTAAACATGTGTATGAAAGATAAGGACTTAAGGAGTAACATGTACTGGTCTTCTTTTAATCTTACTCTGTGGTCGGACGCTATAGGCTACAATTTGCATTCCACTACATGTCACAACACCCAAAACAATCTTTTGGCCGTTCCACACGGCGTCTACGATCGTCGTGGTCACGGTGCAAACGTTACTAATGACATCATGACTTACGCTCATGTGGAGCTCGCGGCGACGATTTCAGAACGTGGACCGTACTGAGCGTTGCGAGAATTAGCGGAATTTTAAAACGTCAAAGTAATAAAGATGTCAATGTATGATGCAAATATCAAATTATGATTAATTTGAATATAATTTATTACATATTAAATATATAAAATTGAATTATAATGACTGCCTTGTTGGTAATGTTGGTTGTAAGTGCGACTGCCAATCAGGACGTCCTGGGTTCGATTCGGTAGGTCGGGCACTATAGAATTTTTCTATTTTAGATTTTCTAGTAGTGGCTCGGAGTTTGTATTTGTGCCCGGTGCATAGCAATAGGCTCACTACCTATTCCATAGTGAGACGTAAGCGTAATTAGTGAAACGTGGGGGTGTTCTGCACTTCTCTGTTTACCTCCTCGGGGATAACAAGCGTGATGTTACGTAAAATTGAATTATACTTTTTTCTATTTAAATCAATTTACTGTTAAGATTTACACATTGTAACGTAACCTTTTAAAGCCTTTGTTATGTTTTTTATAGCTCGCCATTGGTTTTTATTTATACTTTAACGCTCTAAACGCCCCATAATCCATTCCACTTGGGTTTACACTTTCAACCCTAGTGCCTTAGTGGAGCGGTAAAATCCGTGGTAGTGAGTGTATCGTTGTGATTGCTTAGTGGAACGCACGCAGAAACATAGACAATTTTATTTATGGTTTTTACTTGAATTGGTAACTCCAATAATGATAAACAAGATAACTGTGAATTTTCTAACCTTACATTACAATGTTATGAATTACATACAATTACAATAATATAATAATAATTTTTGAATTCCAATTGTTATCTTAACGATGACTTTAGTGTAACCTTTAAATTGGTGATATTTATTTGCAATTAACTTATCACGTTCAGTCCAAAGAGGAGTCACCGTTTAAGTTTTTTCTTCAAAATCTCAACTATCGTAAAAAATGTATAAATCATTTTGTATAGTTTTATTGTGCACATGTGTCCTCAGTATTGCCAAAAAATACAGTGATGAAGAGAAACCGACATGGGCTAAGAAAGATATTCGAGATTTTAGCGACGCCGATATGGAACGGTAAATATTTCATGAAATATATCTTCGAACAGTTGTATTAGCCAGGTACCACATACATTATTGTAACTTGGGTCTGGTATAAAAAAAATTAATGGTTAAAATTCATGCGGCATAATGATATGTTTTTCTAGTTCGATAAAGATATGTGAAAGAAAATAATTTTATGTTGCAGTCTATTTGACCAATGGGAAGAGGATGAAGAACCTCTACCTGAAGATGAACTACCTGAACATTTACGCAAACCACCTTCTATAGATCTGACTAAATTAGATACTTCAAATCCTGAATCTATATTACAAGCTACTAAAAAAGGCCAGACCCTTATGATGTTTGTTACAGTGGCTAACAATCCTTCACGAGCACGGACAGAGGATCTTACTAAGATTTGGCAGTCAAGTCTCTGGAGTAACCACATACAGGCTGAAAGGTATTGTTAATAGGATTATATGTCTCATAAGCATTGCATTTGATATTTTAGAAACAGTAACTTTTTCATGACCCATTTAAAGTTCCACTGTTGGAACATGTGTCTTCTCTAGGTATGAGAGGGTTTAGCCCATAATCTGCCATACTGGCCAATTGCGGGTTGGCATGTTTCACACACCTTTGAGAACAATTATTTTTTCGAGAACTCGAAACCACTTCTTACACAAGATCACACATGTCTGATATTTGACATTTGTCCACTGCCATACAAATCTAGTCGCGCGACCAATGTCGCCGATGCGACATGTGTACGAATCTCAATGGATTTGTATGGCTGATGTTGCTTGGAGACTGAAGTCATAGAGTATCAGAGACCTGTGTAGCGTTGTGTATGAAGGGGCTAAGGTGTGCAGGTTTCCTCATGATATTTACCTTCACCATTATAGCAAGTGATATTTAAACTTAAAACACACATTTTTAAGAGGTGCTTGTTACGATTTGCACCCGGTCTTTCTGAGAGGTTGAATTTCAAACCACTAGGCTATTAGGCTATAGACTAGGCTCTGGGCTATTTAAATGTAATGCTATATCGGTGCCAAATTTAACAAAAAAAGCAAATTTTTAAATAATTGCTAAGCAAATTCTTAAATATAATAAATTACTATAGAAAAATATGTATTAAAATTAGTTGGAATTTTAATTTCAGGTTTTCATTATATCTTTTGAAGTTTACTTACTGTGTTTTGTTTACAATTTCATAGTAATTTTTTCCTATATATTATATTCCTATATATTTATATTTTCCTATATATTTATATTTTTATATATATTTATAGATCCTATCATTTATGTTTCTTAAGCGAACAAATGAATTTTATAATGTAAAAATTTGTGTATGTTACTTAGGGGGGTATAAAATTTTTAGAAAGTTTATGGTGGCATGGCACAAAAAAGGTTCGGAAACACTGCACTAGGCTATACTAAATCTAAAATTGTCAAAATAGTTATGTTGGTTTATCAAATTTGGTTTAATAAAGCTACAAATAAATGGCTTAACAGAACTAAAAATAATTTTCAGGTATCTAATAGCTGATGATAGAGCCATATTCATGTTTAAGGATGGATCACAAGCTTGGTCTGCAAAGGAGTTCCTAATAGAACAGGATGAACTTAAGGATGTAATGATGGAAAGTCAAACATATGAAGGCAAGAAACCAAATGTTAGAAATGAAGCAGTTAGAGATGAACTGTAATATTTTTTTGTATAAATTAAGAAATACCAGTTTCTTTATTTGTAAAATCAGTGAAGAACAAACTCCACAATATTTTTTTATCAACTTAAGTATCACCTTTGGAAAAATTTAATATCTACATTGTATAAATATAAAACAACATTAAACATTCTAAATCCAAGTAACTTTTGTTTAACCTCCTTTTAAAGCATTGTATGTTGGATGGTAATATAAACACTGAATATATTTTAAATTTAATATATAAAAAATAAACTGTTCTTCTTTATTATTGGCCTTATGTTGCATCACAAACAAATGTTAGAATGCATCAGTTGCACGGAAATGCTCCTCATCTATTGTTGAATATATGTGTCCTTCGCCACACATCCACTCCAAAATACCACTGCAAACATAAATTACCATTATTAATAAGAAAAACTTTTAATTAAGAAACTGGACAAACAGTATAACAAAAACAAATATTTGAGATACTAGCTTTACCCGTGACTTTGTCCATGTGTAATTCTAAAATGTAGGTGTATTTATTTATTGTATTATGTAACTTTATATGAAATATATAATTTAATCTTTTTTGATGTTGAGGTCAACTAAAAACACACGAAATTCTATGTCTAAAGAAAATTGAAAATCTCTCCCTCTCCGACCTCAATATATTAAAAAAGATATTCCTACCAAATTTCAGGTTTTTCAGAGCTGTAGTTTGGAAATATAAATTTTCCAATACAATATAATTTTTCCGTAGTTAAACCACAATCCTCTTTGGGGGTGGAATTTTGTAAAACCCGTTCTTAGCTGATCTCTACTTAGCTTAGCTAGAAATATTCCTGCCAAATTTGAATTCTCTAGGCCTTATAGTTCCAGAGATATGATGAGTCAGTATATACTTAGAAAATCTCTTGTATGTATATAGATTAAAAGTCTACATTTAAAATATCCTTCAATACCGATGAAGTTTCATATAAACTTTTAACCTAAATAGTAAGTGTATGAAAAATGCATTCATGTTATTCCCTAAAATTAATTGCTATTAATAATGCATTATTGCAAGATCAAGATTACATTGTTTATTTACTACAGAGAAAAGTTTAACAAGACTTGGAGGAAATGAAATAGAATAGGAGCTAATGAAATTTGATCTGGAGCAAATAATTGTTGTCTCTCGTTTCATGTTATGTATATGTTGTTATAACATTACTTCACACCTATATTTCCCTCACAAGGATATTTCCTTTAATTTTTCTTATTAATGACTAAAATTTCAGTATAATATAATGAGAATATCATTGAACATTACTTAAAATATATATATATATATATATATATTTATATGTAATTACTCATAACCTCACTGTTTAGCAAATTAATGTACTATCTCTAATTATAATCTACTTCTTGATCTGTTTGAATACTTACTCTAACTCCGTCATCTGCATGCGATCTTTTAAACTTGCAAACATATCCTTCTTGCTGATACCTTGCTCAAGAGTGGAAGCGCAGATCAATTTGAACACCATTGTTTGACGTGGATTCAGTCCACTGACAGACATGGTACTGTCACCTACATTTACCATGGAGTTAGATGGCAGCCCAGTATTAAACATGGTGTTTGGAGCTGTTTTTTCCTGCAAACAAATTATTCATAACTACATATAAAGAAATATAAGAAAATTGTATTGTTTATCTAACTGGGATACATAATACCTCCACTCTGAAATTTTGTCCAGTTACTGTATTACATTATTTTTTAAAATAAAACTGCTTAGAGATATTAGAAATTTTTAAAATCTGTGTCCTAAGATTTTCTTAATGTGCCTCTCCAACGAGTGAATGTAGGCAACCAGCTGTTGGAATCTGTCCTTATCCTTCATGAGGTGAAATAATTCTGGACATAATATGTACTAAATCTAATATGAACTAAAATAGTAGTAGTAATATATTTTTTAAAATATACCAAAAATTTACAAATTAAACAATGTATGGAAAAAGTTGCCTTGTTGGTTGTGTTGGTTGCAGGTTCCAGATCGAATACTACAAAAGTTTATAATTTAGATTTTGTAGTAGTGGTTCGGAGTCTGGATATGTGCCTGATGTGTGGCAATAGGCTCAACACCTATTCCATAGTGGGACGTAAATGTTACCCGGGAAATGTGGGAGTGTTCTGCATTCCTCTACCTACCTCTTTGGGGATTACAGGTGTAAAGTTATGTTTATAGAAAAAGCTTATTACGGTTTTATGTGATGGGGATGTTAGAAGTTACCGAAACCGTACATGTAAACCACTATGAGATGTACTACACTCCTCTGCCTAACTCTTCAGGGATAACAGGTGTGATGTTACATTTGATATGTTACAAAATTATAGAAAGAATAACATAGATTACCTTTTTAGATTCAGCCTCCATTTTCAGCTTATTGTTTATGCACTCTAAGTAATGAAATGTTATAGCACTGACATCTGTTATTGGTGTTATTTTAAAGGCCATCAGTACTTTCTTGCCCTTGTTTGTTTTAACATTTCCATAAACCTCAATATAATCATTTACTTGTACTTTTGGTTGAGCTTTATCCTGAAAAATTAAAATATAATACAACAACAGTTTATCACACACTCAATAACAATATTAGAAATGCACAAATGGAAATATCTAAGTTAACATTTATTTCTTACATCATCTTCCTGGTCCAGCCAAAGAACAACTCTCATCCTGCCTGTGATGTCCTGAACCGTATAGGTAATCTTGGTGCTCTGCACACGGATATTGGATATTCGTGCCACAATAGACACTATTTGTATTTCAGTACCCCATATCTTGATACCATCGTCTCCACAATGCAACGCTTGCCTTATTACAATTGGAGCAGTTCGAGAACATCTACGTCCCTGAAAATTATTACCAGTCTAATAAGATTTTATGACGAAAAATTGCATTTCACAATATTAAATAAATATTGAAAATAACCTCGATGACTTTGACCGTATATACTTTAAAGTCGAAAAATCACTTTACCAAAGATTGTTTATTGCTATTTACATTACCTACCGATTTTTGTTGTTGAGTTGGAGTATTGACATTCCCGAACTGATTTGTTGAGTTTAAAAATCCACCACCGGCAACAGATTGATCTGAAAAGATAATTTAGAGGTAAACTCAATTCGATACATAGCAATTGAAAGTAAATATAATTTAAACTTACCATTCCACATTTTATGATGTATATCGTTGAAGAACAAAAAAGATCCTTATATCGAACGCTTCAGTCAGTTGAAATATGAAATGAATATTACTTACCGCCCGTTTTTGACAACATGTGACTTTGACATTTCATTTTTTTTCCTGTTTTTTTAATGGCTTCATAAAGTTAGAACTCTTTATATTGGCCAATTTTTTGGTTTTTTGGATGAAGGTGGTGCCAGGTGATACTAATGTATAGATTACCTAGAATAGCTGACCCTAGCTACGTGCAACGAACTTATTTTGCAACATTACGTTTAACCAGAATTAAGCATAATTAGACAGTAAAGCTGGAGAAAAATATAATTAGAATTATAGATAGCTTCTTTTGAGCTTGTGCGAAATCCAGAAGTAGGGAAAAAATACCAGTAACAATATTATTAATAAAGTGCTAGCTGAAAATAACATTCGATTCTGTTCAACATTCTTGAAAGCTCAATTCTTCTTAGCGAAATGAATACCTACACTTTTATTAATTTCGTACCTGCAATAAACTTTCATCATCCACCCAGCGTTGACTAGTATCAGCCTATCAGGCATTATGTCGCCTTTGTTACAAAAAATGAGACGTAACTGGTGAACAGGTGAAATGCGGGAATGTACTAAACTCTTCTGCCTACTTTTTCGGGGATTACAGGCGTGATCTTATGTTGCTTTTGGATTTCCACAGTACGGCAATTGTAGTCATTTTTCTACAGTAAACTGTATGTGAATGCCGATGCGGTAAAACCGTAAATCATGCTAAAGTTCAACAAGGGTGTGCGTTCTTCCGACATTTGGATCAGCGTTACCGCTGCGCGCGGCGTCTCTGCGATATTCATGCAGCCTGTTTGGTAGATATGTTTCCGATGTTTGGCCGTGTCGTAATAATAGCCGCTCTCTGATTTGTCGCAGCAGGGACGGGACGGTGATTTAAACTTTGCGAGTAAACGAACGCATTTCATATACGTAGTATCATTTTAAACGCTGACGACATTATAGTTCAATATTGAACTTTTTACAGGAAATTCGATAACATACTGTACCTACTATGGCTTATGTATAACTTTTTATTAATTTAGACATCCTAGATATACATTTTTAATTCAATGTAATTTCACTGAACTCCGCGAAACAGTAACTAACAATAATCAAACATTTTGAACTAATTTTTACAAAATTGTATTTCTTGTATCAGTAGCAAAAACACAGTACTGTTGCCTTGTCGGTGTCGATTTTGTTTCCTTGTTATCAAGGGCGGTAACAGTAAATGAAGGACGCATTTTATATAGAGCGAATATATTATATTTTACAAAATATACATAATACAACAGAAATTCATGTATAGTGCAGAAATCATCATGGAAAATATGCAGAGACTGGTGTAGCACGAAACGTAGTTGAACGTGATGATTTCTTCTCTTTGTAACTCACTTTTGGCAGATCGATATTTTTATTCTCTTTTCCTTTTTGAGTTCGCGTTGTGTTTGATACTGGACGGGACAAATCTATAAAATAAATTTGTATGCAATAAAATCACAATAACAAATGGGAAATAAAGAACACTTAATTAAAAGCCTTTTACCTTTTCCTTTGAATTGATTGCCTTCATCACATGGTCTCAAATACTTTGGATCTAAACCTACTTTGCTTCTATTGTCTTCTACACTTGGCTGTGGGCTGTCATCCATGTTTGACCTAAGAAAATTGAAAAGACATTAAAACTGACAATTTGTTGTTGTTGCATGTATTGTTATGTGTATGCATCTAATACATTACATAGGTTACATATTATTGGAACTATAAATTCCTTGTAGTTACTCATAACCTGGATTTGTGCCAGGTGTAAGGCAGTAGGCTCATCAACTTTTCCTTAATGGGATGTTTAAAGTAACTGGTGTAGCATGGGGGTCTGCTACACTCCCCTAGCATCTCTTTGGGGAGATACAGGTATAATGTTTTATATGTGTATATAAAATATCTACAACTCATTAAAATTATTAAGAATTCTTAACATACATATTTGATGAAGCGTAGAAGTTTATGGTCTCATCGGATGCTTCAGACAAATTACTCAGATTTGGAACAAAGTGTGGTGTAGAACTAACAGCAGAATTGATACGATTTTTGTTCTTTAGTAAGTGATCTGTACGACCACCTTCTTCCATCTTCTTGTGCAGCCACTGGATTACTGTTTAAGCAAAAATAAAGATATATCTGATGCCATACACCCTTCAGAACAATTTAAATTGGCTAGTTGGTATACAAGAATGAAAATATACTGTTCAACAAAAATATTTAACATCTCTATGCATACACACATTGTTGCAAATAAGTGGCATTCATTTCCCTTACATGTATTAAGAAAGCCTTATTAAATAAATTATTATAACTTGGAAAATGTATTCTGAATAATGAAATTGAAAAAACATATCTTTTTATGAATCAAATTAAGTGATCTAAAGTATGTGGATTTAAGGTAATGTCATACCCATATTGTTATTCTTTATGGTTTCATCACGATCCTTTAAGGCTCTCTCATTGCTTTCATACTTCTCCTTCAAGCTGTCCAACTCCATTTGGAGTTTGTTCATGTTTTGATTAGTTGCTTCTATTTGGGTTTTTAAGTCTTGAATTTCTCTAACATTGTGATCAATGACTTTCTCTTGTTCCAGGGCTATTGCTGTTCGGCAAAGCAGCTAAAACAGTGCATACAATATTAGGCTTTGTCTTTTGGTAACAAGGCACAGAGATCTGTTTAAGAACATGTAATTTAATTGTCAAGTTTAAAATGTGAAATACTTGATCGTGAAATCAAGAAAGAGTAGATGTAGTTACATGTCAGGGTATGTTTTTTCATTCTTTAAAAATAATATAGACAGACAAACCTAGCAAAAATTTCAGCTTTATGTGTATTTAATTCCTCCATGGACTTTACCTTATCTTTCATCTCGAGCAGATCTGTGTTTTGTTTTGATATAATTTGATTAGCCTTCATTAACTGCTCTGTGGTTAATTGTGCAGCTTCATTGTTCTTGTTTGCCAATGATTCACTTAGAGTCAGGCGTCTTTCTAGATTGCTCTGTAATTTTATGAAGGAACTAAAATATAAATATAAAATTATAAACTAAAAATAAGCTTTGAACATGCCATGTAACATGAAAGTAGTACTAACAATATTCATTATTACAAGTAACATCACACCTGTAATCCCTAAGGAAGTAGGTAGAGCAGTGTAGTAGATACTCATGGTTCATAAGTTACATTTATGTTCCACTATGGAATAGGTGGTGAGTCTAATGCTATGGCATGCACCAGGCACATATCCAGACTCCGAGCCACTTCTAGAAAATTTACATTAGACAAATCCAATAGTGTCCATACTGGAATTTGAACCTAAGAACTCTGAACTGGCATTCACATGTGTGACCAACATGATTAACAAGGCAATATGTAATGTAATTTTATGTACAAAGTTATCTATAGGAATGTTAACAAGGAAAAAGGACCAAGGACAACTTTGATAGAGGACTAAGTCATAGAGGACTAAGTAACTGATTGGAGAACAAATTAAAAATAATTACAATATACATAATGATTACCAAACCTTGTCTTTCTTCAAATGTTGTAACGATTCATTCAATTCCTTTATAACATCACTATTTTCTTTCGCTGTCTGGAATAATACAAAAATTTATTGCAACACCAAAGAAATGTATAAGGAAAAGAAGTAAATTTTTTAAATTAGGATACCTTTTCTAACGAAAGACATCTTGCATTTAAATGAGCATTCTGTTTATCCCTTTCAATGAGATCTTTCTCTAATGTTGTATTCTTTGCTTTAAGAGTGGCCACTTCTATATGTGTCTTTTGTACTTCTTTTTCTAGTAAATTGAGCCGCTGTGATTTTTCACTAAAAATAAAAATATAACCACACAAATATATATATACCATATAGATACCATAGATATACACCAATGTACCCCAAACTCAAAACAGAAAATGTATAATACTTAGTATGTATTATTTTCCCATTCTAAATTTGTTTCATAACTCACCCTATTTGATTTTCTACTTGAGTTATTGTCTCTTTCAATTGTTTACAATGATAGTTTAATTCATCAATCTGTTTGTCTTTTTTATTTACAGTTTCTTGATGGCATGCAAGGACATTTTTCATGTTTAAGTCAGCATTTTTCTGCCACTGAACTCTTTCCTGCAAATATTAAATGATTGTATGTGCTATGTATATTATATGAAATTAATTATATTGAATCTATATTTTATTAAGTAATTGCCTTGTTGGTCGTGTTGGTTGCAAGGGCGCCTGTAGAACTGGAGGTCCTGGTTTCAATTCCCCGATAGAGCACTCAGATTTCTCGAATTTAGATTTTTTAGTTGTGGCTCGGAGTCTGGAAATGTGCCTATTCCATAGTGTGAAGTAAACGTAACTAGTGAAAGAGGGAATGTTCTACATTACTCTGCCTACCATTTCGGGGATTAGAGGCGTGAAATTACGTTTAAATTTGCTGATATAACAAATTTACACAACAATACAGAAATTAAAATTAATCTATGATTTCCATTACCTATAGCTTTATGAACTGTGTAACTGCAATAACATAATATTTCATGACTACCTGTGAATGTCTATCCCTCTCAGCTTTTAACAACTCTTGGAATTCAGTTTCCTGCCTGTGTTTATCCTCTTCTATCTTACTCACTGTGTATGTTAGTTCATGTACTTTCCCCTCTAATTTCGCACATTTTTCTGTCCACACAACCTCATTACTAGAAGCTGAACTGTTAATAACTGCTACAGTTTTCTGTTTGAATAAAAGAAAGTGATAATTACACAAACTCCTTTGTACAAATGTTCGAATTAATACCATGGCATGATCAGGGCATTTTAGACAGTTTGTGATTCCATAAACAATGCCTGATACTTTAGTATAGATAAACATCAAATATGTTATAAGTTGAAATACATGTGTTTTTTATAGTATTTACTGCAGCCTATAGTTTTTCAACCAGTCAAAATATAAAATAGAACTAAAGAGGGTTATATAAGAAAAATTGCAGAAAAAATTACAAAACACTAATTGAATTGGATATTTGTAAATATTTATGAAAGAAATACCTTAATGAATCTTGCCATTATCAAATAATAAAAGATGGACCACATGTGACCAGTATAGATCATCCATTTTAAAACTGAACACCCCACCAGTGTGTTTAGAAACACATGCAAATTAGATATTTAGATGACACACAATGACAAGCCAATTTGTCATTGGTCATGTCAGTAAATGATTATAAACATACTCAATTTTTTTTATTGACCAGATTTGTTGACCAACTACTGCATAATACACTCGACCATGTCACAGAGAGGACATTTCGTTTTATTCAAAAAGTGTATTTGTCACCATAGTAACTCAATTGATGCACTAATTGCTCAATTTGTTGACTTTTTAGTCAGAAAGTGAGTCCAAGTTTGCAGTAAAATCGCCTCATGCACACAAGTAAAATGTTGCAATATTCACTTTTCTTCACACATAAAAAAAAGTAATTTTAGTAAAGGGCCATTCAGTTTTAAACTGAGTTTAAGATCTCTACCTTTAAATCAGCAATAGTTGAAGCCATGTGTAGCTTGACTTCGGTATCTGTGGCTGGCCCTGTCCGCAATGACAGGTGCACTAGACGTCTGAATTCATTGTGCTCTACCATTTCAAAGTTATACTCCAATGGTGTCACTTGATGCAATATCAAAAACCTGCAATGATTGAACAGTCAGATAGAGCAAATTGTTAACTATTTCTTTATACATTATTAAAATTTTGTACATCATTAATAATACTATAATTTATAATTTGTCTATATTACTTTTTCTATCATGTGTCGTTATGTATCTTTTGTGTGATTTTATGAAAGAAAAATAATATGACTGCCTCATTGCCTGTGGAACAGGAGGAGCTGGGTTGAATTTCCCAGTCAGGCAGTGCAAAATTTTTCTAATTTAGATTTTCTAGTAGTGGCTCAGAGTCTGAATATGTGCCCGGTGCATGGCAATAGGCTCATCACCTATTCCATAATGGGACGTAAACGTAACTGGTGAATTGTGGGAGTGTTCTACACTCCTCTGCCTACCTCTTCAGGGATAATAACAGGTGTGATGTTACATTCTTAATTTCCAACCACTATAAACATAAATAGTGTTTAATCAAAATATAATTATATAAAACTTATGATGTGAGTGTAAATAGGTAGTGTTAAAAGAGTGACATGTAGGTGTACATAAATTGGACATTAAGAGCTAAAGATTAAGCTCAGTTGCGTGCTATTGCAGAGGCCTATGTCCAGCAGTGGACGGCAATAGGCTAATGATGATGATGAAACAATATTTTATATTAAACACTTACATATTATTAGTGGCACACTGCTGTAGCAACCTTACTATTTGGGAAGGAAAGTTGTCAAAATCTATTAGTAAGGCCTGCTGCTTTTTCAGATCCTCAAAGTCAGTACGTGTCAGTTTAATTAGGCATAAGAAAGCAGGATCCTCGTCGTCGGATAATGTTAGTCTCTAAAATTAAGAAAGATATATAAAGGCATATATATTTTTTACAAAGGAACAGTTTATCAGTAGCCAGTATGTTGCAGTAGATTACAAGCAACAACGATACTGATAATACATTTATAGTTTCAAAAATATAAAACATACCAAACTATCGTTTTCAAATTGCTTGTCAACAATTATCGTTATATCTTTCTTATAGTTGTCAAAACCACGCTTAAATGATATGTAGTATTTTCCTTTATGCAATGTCTTGTACACCATTTTTTAGAAATGATTCTTTGTCACTTAATTATTTACTTCACAAAATTATTTAATATTTTGAATATTAGACTTTTCTTTGACGGACACAAATTCAGACGACTCAACAAGAGTGCTTTTTATTTAACAATTAACATTAATTTGACACTTATTGTTATAGCTTGCCAAGAAACTCGTGAAATTAATAAGAGCGCCACTATCGCGCATGTGGTAACCCTATATAGTACGGCAAGAACGGTTTTGATACATTGATTATTTTTTCAACTTTTTAGTCCAGTCATTTTAAATTTAATCAGCGGAAAAATTCCTAGTCAGCAAAATTTTTGTATACACCTTTCTTACAGCGTTGTAATGAAGATGTGAAAAATCTACATTGATATCGTACCGGCTAAAAAAGTTAGGAAAATCAAAAAACTATCTCGCGACCTATTGCTCGGAGGTCAAGGCCATTATAAAAATTGTTCGTTGTGAAATCATAAAAAAAAGTAACTTCACGCCTGTAATTCCCGAAGAGGTAGGCAGAGGAATGCAGAACCACTCCCACGTTTCACC
>DWTO01002101.1:0-14663 GCA_018244755.1 Jemadia pseudognetus
CAACTCTATCCTCTACATTCATTACTCTCTTCATACATGCGCGCAATAAGATTATTTCTTACTTAAAATAATGCATAAAACTATACTTATCTCTCGTTATATGATCACTTCTGCCCAATTACACTACAGCAATCTGGAACACATATAGATTATGGTTTTTTACCGTCATCGCCTCGATAACTGCTACTCGTAATTCCCGACTAATGTCTAATTGTTCGTGAGTGGATAACAGCATAATTCAATGAAGCATCGCGCTCCGGTTGACTAACCTAATGGTCAGGTCTTCGTCATTGTAACGAAACGAATATACAACAGTTGGATATAAATGTGTGGTTGATTTATGTGAGATTGTCTAGTATATGGGATACCTGTTCCATATGCTCCCAATTTCATATAAAATAATTGAAAGACGTCAATATTAGTGTAAATATAATTTGGTACTTGTTCCTGAGTCTTATATTGAAATGGAATTAATTTAGCACATATGTAAGTATAGATTTAATTCATAAATACAATTGGTACAAGTTGCTCACAATATAAAATACGCATATTGATATGTAGGTATTAAAAATAAATGTTTTTCCGTCTCTATCATATTTGTTATTCCACTTATCTCGATTTCGATTATCGGTTCAATTATTTCGTTGCATTAAAGCACTGTGACGTGTTTATGGATACACCACTTTGGTTTTGGGTTTTGGTTTTTGGTAAAAAACGTGTTATATGTATAAAGTATCCAACAGTGGGGATGTACATCTAACAGTAAATATAAAAATAAGTAATATTAGTAACATGTCATTTTCCGTATGTCAAACAATTTTTTAAACCCAGCCCCATGAACACGAAATTGAAATTGATTAAACTCAAAGAAATATGTAACTAATTTGTAAGTAGTTATGTTTGTATATTTTCTAAAGAAAGTAACTATACGCTGTGCAAGACATTTAAAGAAAAAGGGAGCATTATGTTTAATCTTTGCAAATGAAATATAAGTAGGGCGAGTTACAAGAGCGGCGAAGACGGAAAAAAAGACAAAATGAATTGAGCAAAACGATGGAATGAATTCATTAAAGTAATAAATGAAATGGAATATGCTTGGCTTTGTGTCGTTTCGCTTCAAGGGCAGTCAAAATATAACAACGGCGAGTCAATGTTGATCAGAAAGATATATTATATTATATTACTAAATGATAATGTGTTATTCTAGTACCTACGTGTGATCTCTCTATGTGTGAACTCTTAGGTTGTACAAATGCTATCCAGACATACAAACACACACACACACATACATACATACACACACACACACTCATATATAAGTTTTTCAGGCACATATATAATAAAACGAATTTATATATAATGACTAAATAACGGCATAAAGAGAAAACGGAATATAGGTACATGACCAATAACTAGATAACGTGTCATATAATTTTAACAAGTTTGTTACTTTATAACTCTAATATATACTAGAATTGACAAAGAATTGAAACCTTACAATACTGACAAAAGTTCGTCTAATACTTGATAATATTAACAAATATGTACTATAATCTAATTGAACAGCAAGAAACAAGCCAAGCATTTTACCAAAGTTACAATAAATAAGCCCATTCTGATAATGGTAACGATGTCTTACGAGAAAAAATCCTTTTTTATTGCGTTTCGCATTCAATAATAAGTGGAAGCCAAATTGAAAAGTCCGCAATAATTCGCCCCCGTCCGCAACCCGCGGTGGAGGAACAAAGGGGAATATTTTTTGGGACGTGATTACAATAAAAATGGGAACGAAATCGAAATATAGACTGCTACTTAAAATCGAGGGGTCGTTGTTGGGGGTACTTTGAAGCGATTTTATATTGATTCACGACAAATTAATGCTAAATCGGGCTTGGCCCGCTTCGGCCGGCGTTGCTACGGCTTCTTCGCCGAAGTGATATTCAATTTGTACTTCGGAACGAACATGGCATATGATCGTTACGCTGGAGGGGAATTGTTAGGGATGAACCGGAAGGATGTGCAATGAACGTAAAATGTTACTGCGTACTTATTTCCTTATTCATAAACGCTCAATATTTGAGTTCGGCCATTGCATTTTGTATCTCGTCCACTCTTAGTACGTCCAAAATAAGAGAGAAACATAAAATAAAAACTCTGTTATACAAGTAAGTATATTTTATACGTACGAGTACATATTGGAGTTTAAACACTCATTTTATTGAAGATATAATTAATATAATTGTCTTCGTAATAAAACGTAACATCACGTCTGTTATCCCCAAAGAGGTAGGCAATGAAATGTAGTACAGTAGCTTGTTGCCAAAAATACGATATATTCAACACTCTCATGCTAAACGAGGTTATTTTCTGTAGTATGTAAGAGCGTCGGATCTTACAAACGCGTATTACTTGCTAAAATAACTATAAAGTTACATAGAAATATAAACATTTTCTCATTAGTTAGGTAACAGAGGATTTAATTAAGAAACGTTAGCTACGAGAATTGTTGCGCCCAGTTGCGTTACTGTTATACACATAGAGTTAGTAAGTTCAAAATCATACGGCAATACATTCGCTAGCGATCCATTTATATAGAATCCTATGAGTTCAAGTGTTAAATTAAGCGTTTATATATCTTGATATGTGCCCGGTGTATACTAATAGACTCATCACGTATTCCATAGTGGGATGTAAACGTAACTGGTGAAACGTGGGAGTGTACTAAATTTCTCTGCCTACCTCTTCGGGGATTGCAGACGTGATGTTACGTTTTTTTATGTCTGTACAACGATATCCTCTAGGTCTTGGTCTCCTGTCAAAACCCTATTATTACTCACGATTATTAAATCCTTTTATGTTTTGATTGCTTTGTTGTTTACGAAGGGAAAAGGGGCAAATAGGCTGAGATTTTTTTGGAGTTTCTTGTAACATTTCGTGATTAGAACCATTCAACCTTCGGTAATTGGGCAGGTCAACTAAAATTATATGGTCGATGTTTCTTAAGTATATTTATACTTAAGCTACGCTGTGTTGAAAGCTGATGATAATGAAAATCCATATTATGTAGTAATTACTTACTTAATTAGTTACTTGCACGGTTAAAATAATATTCGCCATATCAAGCGTCACTAGTCCACTGCTGGACATATTCCTGTCCCAAAACCTGCCACTTGCTATTCAACATATTCTATTCACTTACACATGCACACATTTATGAACAAAACACTAGCGTTCAGTCTTTTAAAAACTGTCGAGTCTATAACTGGACCCTAATTACTGCCAACATACGTTTGTGAACATCATTTGCTATTACTTCACACAAATGTATGTATGTATATATACAAATGTTTCTTTAATAACGCTGTGCATTGTTAAAACATGTTTAACGTTGGCACGAAAAACGGGAAACTTCACAGGCTTTTGAGTTTTTACATCGTGTTGCATCGCGTTTTATATGAAAATTTCGCATTCAACTTGAAATATTCTCGCAAAGATTGTGGCTCTTTTCACTCTAGGTTTTGTGAGCTTATTTTTATTTGTTAGAAGAACGACTAATAATGATTACAAAGTATAGAGTTTGGGTGGTATTTTATCTTTCTAGATCTATCTCTCTCTATCCGTCACGTTTCAATTACCAAAGAATAAAGGTGAAGTAACTTGGAAGGGTTCATTACATCATAATGCAAGATAAGCATCATAAGGCTTTACGGTCATTACCTTTATAGTTCCCATGTCTTTCTCACTAGTACTCTTCAACGACTCCGATGATCCTATTACGATGAACTATAATATCTTATAAGTGTCATAATATGCGCTAAGTAAACGTTCTTTACAATCTTGAATGGAATATTTATGTATATTTTATTGGGATTTACCAAGGCAATTTATAAATAATTTTTCGTTAATATTATTATTCATGTCACGGTACGATGTCGTTTGTTTTTAAATACATTCTACAAGAATTATTAAAAGTACTGTAACGTAAAGTACGTTAAGGGTAGACGAATTTCGCAATACGGAGCGGAAGTGTAATAAGAGAAAAGGGTTTTATATTATTGCGTTGAATTTATAAAATCTAATAACATGGAATATTATAAAACTGAGCAATAAAAATCCATTGAGACGAAGCGCGGGTGCATTCAACAACTGCTTAATTAAAACTATTCAAACTTTGCCGCTCGTTACAATACTGAGCCCCCGCTAGGAATTGTGTTACCTGTGAAATAAACTACGTTTTACCCCTACATTTTATGATTAAAAATGTATAACTTTATATATAAACAATTTATATTGCAAAATAACTAATTGGATGTTTCTTTAAACCCTTGGAAAATCGTCAATTTCTTTAATATATACTTTTTAGTGCTTAGCGTAAACTCAGAACATATTCAGTTGGTTGCAAGTGTAACTTTCAACAACGAAAATGGAGTCGTGGCCGTTACTTGAAAATTTACTAAATTCTGTGAGGAATTGATATACATAGGTATATTGAATAGAAATAGATATACAATATTAATAAAACTGCTGTCTATAAAATATTTACAAGATCACTTTTATCACTACGAACATCTACTGCATGTGTATTATGAAATTTATGAACACTATTTACCATGATTTATAAGAAAAATATTTTACACGACAGAAAACTTACTTAAACTGTAAACTTTTTATTCACTTGGTTTTATTTGCCGATCCAATGTGCGCTATTCGGAAAACATTGTCACAAAGCGCATCCGGGGATTTATTTCTTTAATGGAAAGGAAAACTTTTATAGCGCAGTGATTACAAATTGTTAAAGTTGCCTTACATTTAAACCGGAAAGAAAATTTTATTTAAAGTCATCAAGTTGTTTATTAATTGATAAAATTAAAAATCTCCAGTTACAAAATTTAATTTACTTTTATTAGATAAAGCAATAACAGACAGACATAAAAGCAAATTGTTCTTGAATATTCGTATAAAAAAATCCTAAAAATAAACCATTGTTTTACGATAAATCCAAATAGCCTCGTTCATGGTGTGGTTGCAACCGCGACTGCTAATTGCGAGGCTCTGGGTTCGAATCGCGGGTCGGGTACTATTGGACTTTTGTGACTTACAATTTCTAGAAAAAAATTTATTTGTGGCTCAGAGTAAGGATTTGTGTCTGGTGTGTGGCAATAGGCTCAGCTCCTATTCCATTACAGACGTACCTAAACGTAACTAGTCAAACATGGAAGTGTATCACAATCCTCTGTCCACCTCCTGGGGGATTACATGCGCGATGTTACGTTCAATTCATGTATACATCATTCAATCATGTAATCAATAATGTTAGGTCTAACATGTGATTACATGTTAGACCTAACAGAAAGTTTGTTTTAAAATATTACATGAGGTATTTATAAACATAGAACATTTCAGAAAACCCAGTTCACTAGTGTACTAAATCGTATTGCCTGCCACTTTTCATATAAAAAAATAAATGCTGATAAATGTAATCCTGTTGTACCAGCGTATTGTTATTTCCGATATTCTACTAAACATTCTTCTGTTACGAATAACAGAAGAATGTTCAGTAGACATTATGTCGGAATATTCCGATTAATGTATGAGTTAAGACGTTGTTTATGTCGTCTGTTACTACGTAAACAGCCATAAATACTACCCTCAGTGTCGCCGTGATGGGAAATCGCTTATTCAGCCCTCGAGAACGAAACATTGACTGAAATATAACAATCAGCTGGGTAACGTTATTTTAAATAAGCGTTATAATATTTCAGATTTTTTAAAATAGTTATGATAAAGATTTTGTACACAAAAAGTTAAACTAAAAAAATTCGTCTCCCCGGCGGGGAATCGAACCCCGGTCTCACGCGTGACAGGCGCGCATACTAACCACTATACTACCGAGGATATACACTAGGGTAGCAAAATTGTTCAACCCTTGTTACTTTATGTACCGTTACGTAACAAAAACATGAGATGGAAAATATATTGTACAATTCCAATAACACGAAAACAATTTTGCTACACGAAAAAGTTAACTACGTTTACGAAATATTTACATGGAATCTTTTCATATATTATAAGGGTAGCTGACGCGTATTTAGAGGATTTCGGGATAAGTAAACATGAAACGTTTAATATTGAATATTTTTAGTATTAAATACTTTTGCAACGTAAGAGAGCTAACTTAACTTAAACGTAACTTACGTTGCTCTCTCAATGTATCAATATGTAGAGATATCAGGGCGGATAAGCTTAATATGAACAATACAACTTTCAGGGCACTATGAAGCCTTGAGTTTATAAAGTAGCTGGTTCTTGCCTTAGAAAAGTTATGGGTCTTCACTTTTACATATTCTACTCAACTTTCGATGTTGTTTTATTTTAATTTATTGAGTTAGTAAGGTAATTATTTCACTCTGCGTTCATTTTTGTATAAATTTAAGCAAATAACGCTAATTAAAGTGTTATTGTAATGAAACGGGGGTGATAAAAATTAAAATGAACCGCTTCAAGATAATTTCAACCCTGGCAATAAAGCTGGTTTAATTTTGTTGAGATAAATCTAACAATCCGAATTACGACCTATGTTCATCAGTGGACTGAGATCGGCTGATGATGAATTATGTAGAAACCATTTTGCTTTTATTGTTTTAACACCAAAACTACGGACTTTGTATTGAGTGGAACTTGTTTAAGATTTAATTCATAAGAATGCATCCTAACAATGTCACTAAAACATAAGTTCACATTAATAAATAATTTCACAAATAAAATTTTTAGAACTTGTCAACTACAAAAAACCAAAACAATATAAAGATAACACAGACTACTTCGTAATTAAACGTTTAAAATGATTATTAAAAATGTAATGCTCAATTAATTAAATCGGTTCAAATGTGATTATAATTGTTTCTGTCGAAGTAGATACTTAACAAATCTGGCTGAAAATATAATGTTGTCGTGCGTTAAAAATGTGTCACTGATTCTTACGTCTGACGTTCAAGCTTTGCGTGACTCGATCAAGCGATACGGCTTCGGCGTGTCGTGAACAATGCTTCGCGTAAAACGGTTGAACAGCCTCGTAATTATTGGGCATCTGTAAGTGTTGTGAATTTCTTAGGTGAGACGTAATATAATCGAAATCTATACAAAGTCTCATCGCAGACTACATATTGTCTGCCAATAATAGTGCCTTATTTTAGCTACTTTATTATAGACACAACTGTGTTTATATAAATTATATCCAAGTTAACGTACGGTAAAATTCAACAATGTCAATATATAATGGTGTACGACAAGTTTATATGACATACTATAAAATATATTCTTATTAAAATCTATAATGTTCGCGTGTTGACAGCCAAGAGCCCAACACAATTACAGAGGGATGCAATTACTGCCCCGCTCAAACCCCCTCGCCGGCGGGTGAAATAAAACCGGTGTATTTTATTGTTATCTCATTACCCATATTGTAAGACATTGGTTGGATATACTACAATAAAATTATGAAAATAATTTGACCATTCTTAATCCATTCCATTTTTATTTATTTCTATCATAAACAAATTGGACATCGTGTGAATTGTGATAACAAAATGTGTTACATGTAACAAACACCGAAACATATTAATAAAAAAGTTAAAATATACAGAGTGCAATACACGGATAAAGACTAACTATCTAAGCGCTTACTTATTTTTTACTATTACCTAATTGTTATTAACTTTACTACTTAATAACTGTTGTTACTAAGTTGTAACCTGTAACGGAATTAAACATCTACAAATTTGTTTAAAAGTAAACTGAGTGGTTTAGTTACTTTTCGTAGTTTTTTGCGCTTATAACTTAGTAAGCATTATTTTGTATTATAGTTCATTATTTATTCTTTACAGCTTAACGGGATTTAAGTTAGTTGTACTTAACTTTTAGGTCTATACAGTGCCATCGGGTGGACCTGTTACTGATCTTAACTTCACTAATTGGTGTAGCAGTTTCCGTAATAGAAAGTGGAGGCGGTTGGGGTAAAAAAGTAACTTGTTTCACTATTAAATATTACGTGTGTATCTATATATGCGGGTATATATTTATGTACTGGTCTAATCCGCGAAATTTCTGGTCCGACTGATTTATTTATGCCATGACGCGAAGCCTTACGGTTTCAAGAGGCAAACGTAATATATAATTACTCCGTGTTTCAGTTAACCCCGAGTGACGGTAAAATACATAGTTATTAACTAATTTAAGTCTCCAATAGGAAACCGGAAGTCAGTGGCGACCACATCACATACAAAAAGGGTTTTCTTGCCAAAACAATACCATTCCGCTGTGTCACGGACGAAACGTTTATTCAACTCGGAACTTTCTTGGCGTTATTAGCAACAACTGGTCCAATTTACTCGGTGACTTTTTCGCAATACTTTCTAGGTCATTATGTTGGAAAACTATCAGAGAAAATATTCCTCTCTTGTAGCTATCACTACAGAATAGCCTGTAACAATGGGTATGCAACTTCATTAACTTTAAATTTAGTGAACTTAACGTGTATTATCATTTGTGGAGTTCGATACATTTGACACGCCGAGAATTTGTTTGAAGAATGTCGTCACAAGTAGGTACATACGACGATTATTTTTCATCATTAATGTTTAGTGTAACCTTGATTTAGTTTCAAGCTGGTGACAGAAGTAAAGAGTACAGGAGACATGGTTCTCACTTTTGACATTGAACGACAAACTTAAAGTTTCTCGTTGATATCGTTAGGGAATAATTGTTAAACTTTGTCAGATGCGTCAACAACAGCAAATTAAATCATTCGATATGTGGGTCGGCAACAAATCCATATTTCAGACACTCCGTACTGGAACGCTGTTTTTTTATTATAAGATACGTTGAAAGGTTGTTTTTTTATTATAAGATACGTTGGCGTTTGGCCAGGATCTCATCTGATGGAAAGCGTAGATGTGTCCTAAGATGGAGTACACATGCGTTGCAAAAGTCTATTCACCCGGTGGGGTATGTTATGGCCTGCCGTACGCGCAAGAGAGACCAATTGCTTAGCATTAGTAAAATTAATTGAAGATATTCAATAGACAACATTATTTTTCCTTTTAAATACGTTCCATAAGTATATCAAAAGAACATCACCATTATTTCCACTTATCATTAGATACTTTGTACACGTTTTTTGTTGCGAAGTTGCTAGTAATGTCTTAAGTGATTCAATTCACTTATATAACTTATACCCATTTGCTTAAAGAGAGAAGCCAAGAAAAAGCCAGAGATTAGCGTCGCGTGATTGCAGATAATAGTAGATAGATATATAGTAGATAATATAGTAGATAGATAGATAATATTGAAAGATAATACTTTTATCTTAAGTAATTAAGTAATGCAAATAGTAAGTATATCAACTAAAGCTATCTATGATCAGAATAAATGACATTTAGATGAATGACCGTTACTGAGAAACAGCTTACCAAAGATTGCCCAAGCTTTGACTCATCGACTGGACAGGTTCATGTACAGCTATTATTTTGGAGTGTAAATAAACAATCTTATCGTAAAAAGAAGAGCAAACGAATAGTCAGTTTGTTTTGTATCTTTAATCAATTATAACAACACAATGTACAAGAAACATCTGTAAGCTTAGAGACACTTGGCGATCTTTGCCTCCCTGTAGAAGACCTGACGTTATAATATAACAATAAGAATATAGCAATCTGTATACGTTAAGATTGTGCAATAATATTATAACCATAAAATTTGTGGTCACTTTGTGTTGTCATGATATTTATGGTAGCGGAACCCTAACGTCGTTCTAAGGTTAGCATAAGTATGGAGGACTAGTAATGGATAATATGCAGTGACAATATTTTTGAATCCTGAACACATAAAAAAGTATGGTTAAAATTTATTATATAGTGATGATAAATTGATATTTTCCATTAATCATATTATCTCTCTACAGAACAAAACAGGTGATATTTCTCACAGTGTAACGGGTACCAACATTATGAATATTTACCTCCGTAAAGAGAAACAAAACGTGTTATTATTACCCAAACGCAACACCAAGTTTCTGATGTTTTTGTTCCTCACCTCGTCTAGTAAACGTCAGTGGCTATTAAAATATTTTATAACTGCAGAAGTTTAATATAATCATAATTTGACTTTAAATCGAATTTACACTGAAGTTTCGCTTCGACAGTTACCCGATACTGAACGCTTTAAGTAGTTCAGCTGTTAGTGACGGCTGATCCCTCGCCAGATTTAAAGCGATTTGCCCTGAATTTGGATCAACTGCAAGCTTGATTGTGGTGTTTTGTATTTCAAAGCCCTTTCTCCGGTAAATAAGGTTAAGACCGTCTTATAACTCAAATATACAACGTTATATAATTGTTTTTTTCTTTCCGTTACAATAATCTATATGATCGTTGCTTATGGAGTTTATTATGACAGGTAATTACTTTTTATTCATTAAAAAAATAGGTTCGAATAGAAATACATGAAAAATATTGCATAAAAATAAATGTAAGTTGATGTTTCTTTGTCGTACAATATGACCAGATGAGACCGTATCATACAAACCTTTGTAGTTGCCAGATGCTGCCAATACTCTGCTAATATTCACATAATTTAAGCATTGTTTTCGGCCACACTCGCAATCACCTGATCTATTATTCCAATTACTTCTTTTCTCTCCCCGAAGCGGTACTGTCGCAGCATTTAAAGGCTGTGTAGATTTGTAGTAACGAGTTATGCAATATTGCAATAAATTTACTCACTTTATTCAGCAGCAAACCCCAAGGAATCGATCCACGTATGTTAATTAAAGAAATTTCATATACAAAGTTTACTGTCCGTGACCCTCATCGTCATGAGGATATATCATTATTATCTTATATTCTAGATAAATATGATATCGGTTATTAATAATGAAAGTAATAAACGTAACATCACGCAACATCATGCCTGTAATCCTCGAAGAGGTAGGTAGAGAAGTGTAATACAGTCCCACGTTTCACCAGTTACATTTACGTCGCCCTATGGATTAGGTGATGACCCTATTGCCATACACCGGGCACGTATCCAAACTCCGAGCCACTATTAGAAAATCTAAGCCAGAAAAATCCAATAGTACCCGACCCGGGACCCAGGGCCTCTCGATCGGCAGTCGCACTTGCAGCCAACACGACCAACGAGGCAGTAATAAACGCTCTTCTTTTAAAAAGTATGTAATAAATATTTTTCCTCAACAAAGTAATAAGCGGTCTTCATTAACTAAGTAAGTAATAAGCGTTTTTCACAAATACGGAATGTAAGGTCGTCATAAACAAAGTTTGTAATAATAGTTATGCGTTAACTAAGTGTCTACCAATCGTTCTTCATAAACAAAATATGTAATAGACGTTGTTTCTAAACCAAATAAGTAGTCAACATTAATGTCACCGTAACCCTCGCAAATGATCACAGAACTAGATCAGCAATTAGCAGTTTTTTTTAATTAATATGCAAACTAGTTAATTATAGCATCGAACCATACTAATCCGGATTTCTAGCTAAACCTACGCTTGTATTACAACTGAACGTATACTGTGACTCCGTTCGCCAACGTTTTATTTATTTTTCATTTATATATACAAATAATTTATTTATTTTCTTAGTCCTTAAATTTCTTAGTCTGTCCTTTATTTTATTAGTTCTTAGTTCAGTATTTTTTAACTTTTCATTATTGTTTCTATATCACGCCGGGTCTTTGATGGGGTAGTAGTGGGAACTAAGTATCAAATGTCTCTATCCTTCCAAAACTGACAGGCTTGAACAATATCCATCACTAAATTTTACATTTTTAATTCTGTATCGTTGTTTACAATCTCACCATCTTTAAGGGATGACTGGTAGAGAAAGCCTCCGGGTTTGCATATTGTGACAAAATCAATGAACAGTAGATAAATTAATATATAATGACTTAGTCTTTGACTAATGACAGCGTCATTTATGACCTCAATTGCCGTCTAGCTACATAGTAATTAAGAGTTAGAACAAGCGTAAGGCTCCCGCGACCAGTACGTACTCATTAGTATAACTATTTCTTTGTCTGTGTGACTGCTATTTAAAGGTGTGGAGACGTGTGTGTAATTACATAACTATGCAAGTTAGTGATGATAAATCTACACAATTTTGAAAAGGATGCCATCAAACAAAACAAAATATGATTCAGAAGACATTATATCAATGTTTACTAAATCTGAATTTATATACATGTATCGTGAAAAACCGTTAATGTCTAAGCTACATACTAACAAACTTTTTATATATACATTTATTTATACTTAAATGTAGCATTCGATCAACAGTATAGTCCTACATATGGCCAACGAAGCCTTATCAGTCCCGACGGCAGGAAACTTGCAAATCGAGTTAATTGAAGCCACATTCATGTGGGCGACGTTCGTCGGACGTATTTTTTAGGTTTTGGTTACAACCCCTATGAGGGTGTACTCAAGGGTACGTATCCTCTACTGTTAAAGCACGTACAAGCGTGAAAGTAATAATAACAATTAAGTCCTTACCCCATCATTTATTTACAAATCTAGCAGTATTTTAGTAGTGGCTCGGAGTCTGGATTTGTACCAGGTGTGTGACAATAGACTAACCAACTATTCTATAGTGGGACGTAAACGTAACTAGTGAAACGTGGGAGAGTACTACACTCATCTGCCTACCTCTTCGGGGATTACAGGCGTGATGTTACGTAATTCATAAAGTCAAAGCAATAAAAGTTTAGGATAGATTATGAGTACGTTCCATCGCCTTTTGTGTTTGGTAGCAAATTTATAAAACATGTTAGTGGTGAAATCTAAATTTTAGTGCGTTTATACATTATCCGAAAAACCATTCTGGTTTCGGGAGCCGTTTACATTATCCGACACTGATTAATTACCAATCCTATACGCTTCTGATACCGCGGTTACTCAAACAACGTTTTGTTTCGTGAATGTAAACAGTTCTGGGAAATGCTCACTACACTAATGAATATTATCGTCCGGGCCATCACCGATCTGACGAACGAAGAACTGATTTTACAACCGATATCATTCGTACCTGAAAAAGATGTAAAAGCTTATTTATACCTATATTATTCACATGATAGTGTATAAGCTCGCAGGCAAATTTTATTAGCTAATAAAATGTTAATATAATACTGATTTTATTAAATAATATAATAGTAATATAAGGAAAAAGAAAGAATATTTAAATCTTTTACTTCAGAGAGTACTGATAACGACGATGAAGTGGGTTAAAAGTGAATAATCTCTATAAACGGGTAGGAAAATGAGAAAGAAAATTGCTAGAAGACGATTAAGTTTCCATTTTAAAATCAGATCATTTCGCTTATCGCTTTGGAGCTTATGAAGTTATGTATTATTAGAAATACAGCTTGATTTAAATTATTAACCTAATTTTTGTATACTGTAAAAGGAACAAATACAAAGTAACATGTGAAATTTATAACACAATAACAGACCAATAGGAACTCCCTTTGATCGTTAATCCCAATTTACTCAATCATTCGGCTCAATTAAACAATAAAATCTAAATTCAAATGTGGAGTAACTTAACCAGAAAATAAAATATGTTCGCACCGTACTGGTTTATAATGAAATTAAGATCGGCGTATCGCAACGCAATTGATAAACAAATTGGTGACTTAATGAGTTTTATTTGCGTTGGCATTGAGGTCCAAATTCCGGTAACCCAGTTCGCGCAGCCCCCGATTCACCGAAAGCTTGCTCTGTCATAATTAAAAAGCTACCTTAATCGCTATGATAATAGAGTTAAAATTTCAAGTGCTGTGTTTATCTTAGCTGGAAGACGTTAGCATCGCGAATTGTGCGAGGACGTTCGGAGGGTGCGGGGTGTCGCCAGGCTCCAGGGCCGTGACTTATATAACGCGAGAAAAGCGGATGTACGGGCCAGTGTAGCGCTGTCTCGCTCTCCCTTATTTAGAACGAGAGCACAATTGAGCGAATTTTCTTCACGACTCTGCGTTGGTCCGCATGCGTTTTAATTTGTACTTCGCTCATGCTTTATGTGTCCTTAAGACACATATTTTCTCCTTTTTATATATAAATAAAAATATATGTATGCAAATCGCTGTAATTTTAGGGGATTTTTAAACGAAATTGAATTGTGATGTACTAAAGAAGATAAACATTTAATTTGTTATCATTCTCTAGTCTTCTACCTATTATATGTTACATAGTAGTGTGTAAAATGAAATACTTAAATATCTTGTTCTAATAAAGGCTTTGGTGTCAAGTTTAGTTTTTTGACGTGTCTGCCTTCCATAGTTGGAGCCCGTAATATGAAATTATAATTATTGCAACGCTACTTTTTTGTAATATGGGATGTGGAATAACAATTAAGTATTCTGTGTTTAAATATTTTACTGAGTATGACATATTATTGCTTAGTACCAACAATAGTTGCAACGTAATTTATCTCGCGACTTAACGCCGTCTATATTCTATCACCGTGTGTACTGTTCATGCGACAGTTGCAAACCGGTCAGTCGCATGGAAATCGTGCCCGCCGTGGACGCAGCTTTACCCCGGCCCGCACATGTGCCTGAGCGCGCTGACATTTACGTAGTGAGCACCGCAGCGCCG
>DWTO01002102.1:0-14660 GCA_018244755.1 Jemadia pseudognetus
ATCATTGTTAATTTACCGGGCTGGTCGGCATGACGGGAGCGGGCGTGTCGGTGAAGCTGGAGGTGCAGGGGCAGGACGCGCAGCAGTACTGGTCGCGGCTGCAGTGACGCTGGTGGCAGTAGCCTCGCCCGCACGCCTCGCGCCTCGTGCCTCGCAGTCCGCGAGCGACCGAACATACGCACTATTTCATGTGTTATTAAAATTACTGTGAATTACATCTACTAATAACGCCACTATTTATGTGAATCAAAATTTATAAATACGACCGTAAATATGTTACCCGTGCATTTATTGTATTGTATTGTGTAATAAAAAATGATTGATAAAAGCTGATAGGGCTATAAAATTGATTAAAACTACTTGTAAAATAATATATCTATAAATATATAAGACAAACAAAATTTGATTAAATTTTGAAATGAATTCCTTTAAATTATAATTATATTATCCTTTGATTTTTGATGGAAGATGAAATATATTCAACAGCCAATAACGCAGTGCACAGGTAATTTATGATCTTTTTTATTTCTTTTTTCTTTCATAATTTTACTTCGGTTTTATTTATTTTCAAATCGTTTCTATTGACGGTTATATTTATATGTATAACCGTCAATAGACTCTAGGTATATAGGTAGAAATTGAATATTTATATTTCTTTATACAGAGCATTTCATTTTTTTCTTCATCATTCATTCGTTTAGGTCATCTCCTACATTATCTGGCGTGTAACTGTTATATATACTCACTCTGTGTCGATGATAAAAGAGCAGAAAATACCGCGAAAGACAAAACAATTTTTATTTTATAATAAATCCGGCATTATATTTTTATTCCAATATCATTCAATAGTAATGAGGAGCTGTCAAAATAACGTGCTGACATGCCCTGTCAAGGGCAACTTTCATTTTATTTTCTGTAATTAGAGTAAGCTTCATAAAAATAACCTAATAAATTAAATTTATCAAATAACATGTATCAAAGTTAGAGTTTTTTGTTTTAGAGTATTTACTTTTATTTGTTGTGTAGATATTGTTTAATTACTTATTGATAACAATTATAAGTACCAAAATATTACCGTATGCTAAAAAGAATGAACATATCCTGTAACCGCCACTTTACATCGAGCACAAACTATAGGCTCAAATTGTATTTATGTCAATTAGATTATTTCATTCAAATACATATACAATACAATTTGTGTATTATACAAAGCAGACACACGCAAATAAATAGACACTGATATAACTATAAATAGTCCATCGTCTATGGTGTGTACAATCGTGTTAACGGTACGTATTCGTATGTACATAGACATTAGAGATATCGAATCATTGATTGTTCAAAGAACATCTTTATGCACAACAAATTTAATATAAACAGTTTTAATGATGTTTATTGTATTACTTAGCACTGTTTAACTTAAAACTACGTAGATGTCAGATTGATTTGTTTATTGATGCGAATTTGAATGAAATATTCTAATGTTTTAAAATAGGTTTATTTTATAAAGCATGTAGTAGGTTTTGTGTAGTTAGAATACGTAAAGAAAACGTGTATATTTAATGTAAATGTTGTTCAAATAACGTGCTTAGCGAGGTCAGTATGTTAGGTCTTCACTGGTGCACTAAATGTTCATAATTTCTTCATGTTCAGTTCTATGCATTGTATACTCTATCATTTAGTGTAAAGTCTGTTTTGTACGTGTAAACGATGCTTGATACATTCAAATGTACATAAATCGATGTTTTGTCTATTTGTAAAGCACACTGTAGTGAAAGATGTACAATTGTAGAGCGATAATCGATTACTTTTTATTGTAAAATAATTATTGTAATTGTAAATAACGAGTATTCGTTATTCGAAAACATTTTTCAACTTTTCTTTCACAATCAATATGTTATAATAAAGATGAAATCTCATTTACTAATTGCACGGACATTTTATATAATTTTTTATGTAAATATATTTAAAATGTACGTATACAATATATATGAAACTTTTTAAAGTGTAATAGAACGCTGTATATCCCATTGTCTAAGGTACGTTTTTCGAAATTGAAACTTTCGAAATTCTGTACACATAATTTTTTAAGGTGTATGTGAGAAGATCAGAAATGAATTTGTTGTATAATAATGCTTCTGTGGCACTCACTGCCTCCTCAATATGTGTAGTAATCTAAAACCAGTGAAATAGTGAACGATAATTTTTCGCAGTTAATACTAACAGTCCACTACAATTAAGAGCATTAAAATATTAGTGAAAATAAAATTCAATTATTTAGGGTATTAATTTCGAATTTATTAATATTAGCCGTAAATTGTATAGCTACATATAAAATTTGTGAATAAATGTGTGATGTCGGTGAAACGTTTTAATAATTACATTATATAATAAACAAATTTTTGGATCAAAGCTTTCGGGGCTTTCATTCATTCCCTTGGTATAACAAAATTTACTTCTTGGTATTTTTGTTTCCATAAAAACAAATTGTACTATACAACTAGCGCCATCTAGTATTGAATAGTCGTACTAATTCATTTCATAACATCTCCGTCACATGAAGCTTGATCGTGGAGACCAGTAGTTACAACGCCCACAGTGAGACTCAAAAATGACGGGTGATTTTTATATAATTAAATTCTTTTTTAACAACGTGGACAAATTATTCAAGGAATATTTGATAGGCGTCGTAAATGTCTTGTGAATTCTCTCCAACGAAGTTAAGCTTACGTTATATTGTGTCGTGAAGTAGCTGCTCACTTATCAGAATAATACTAATGCAACATATTACTAATGCAATGGACTCAAGATTCTGAAGCCGGGGCGAGCACATACGACGAGAATGATGAATATAGAGGGAGCCAGGTTTGCAGGGAAAGATATATAGTCTATGTCACAATAAAAATAAAATTACTAACTCAAAAGTTTATTGTAATTAAAGCTTTAAGCATTGTAACAACCTCTCTGCTTAGAGTTACGACGCTACAAAATTTCATAGAAACTCAACCATGGGCGCCGGCGGCAGGGTGCAAGGGGGTGCAACTGCACCCCCCTGTCCGGAAAGTACATATTTTTTACCTAACTGAACCAACGCGAGGGTATTTAATGCTTTTCGAATGTATGTATATAAGAAATGCATTAGAAAAAGTACTTAAATACTCGCAACTCTGTTATATACATGTATAGTTCTATATTTTATATTGGTTAATAGTATGTGTGGATGCAGATGCACCGCCTGAAAATGATCCTGGCGGCGCCCATGAACTGAACTCTGTTCAAATACTTTTTGTTTCAAAGGGGCCAGCACACGGTCTAAATTTAAATACGTATATTTTTGACAGTCATATTGTATTTCCTTTATTACTAAAATCTCGATTTTTTTTCATAGAATTAGTGCAAAATAACATCATTAATATTTGAAATTCAAAAGATTTTAAATTTCCAAGTAATGGTTTGTATAGAAGCTTCATCAATAACCATAGACAGAGCAAAAGAGAAAAAATAAAAGATACCATAACAAAGGTACAACAAAGAACAATGAAAACAGAATATTGTTAAATAAACCTAAAATTTTAAAATTAACAATTAAATCAGAAATGGCTTGCGAAGAATATTACTAAAAATTAATCAATTTATTATTTAAATACACTCATTGTTAATTATCTAAGATTCAATAAGAGACAGTTTTATCATACACAATTTTTTTATAACAATTTCACATATTCAAAGGCAACATGATGATATTTAAAGATACTTAATATAAACCTATATTTACATATTGTATTATGTATTCCAACCGAACTTATGTTAATTCGTTATGTTAATTAAAATGGAAAACACAAAAAAATATGGCAAATTAAAATAATTTATAATCAACACTGGGGTCTTGTCAATTTGTCTATATTATAAAATAACGATATACAATTAAAAAAGCATAAAACAGTATCTGGTCATTATGTATAAAAAAATACTTTCTTCTGGATGTTAATAAATGATCCGGTATCAGTGAGGTTAATACAATAATCGACTTTGGAATTATGTGTCGGACTGCATATGGCATTGGAGCATCCATTGAAGATCCACACACTCGCTGTGCGCATCTTCAAATATCGGAGGTGGAGTGTTCGTGTTGGGGGTGCGAGAAAACAGTAACAAAAACCTCCCGCTCTAACCGGCTGTGGCATATCAGATTCGGCACCGAGGGCCAGGGAGACTCATAATTTCTAGTGCTTGCCTTGGAAAGCTTGATCTTGGAAAAAGTGACGTTCTAAGTGTTAGCATGCGAAAGAATATCCAAATTTCCCAATGATCTAAGTATAATCGAGGAAGTGATATTCAACCAAATGTGTTGTCTGGAAAAATATAATAGAGAAAAAAACGCATACACAATCGATATTCACTTACTATAAATTGTGAGCATTCAATTTACTACTTTAATTTGGCCCAAAATGTCTTCTTTTAAGACTAAAATTGAAATTAACTAACTAAAATTAAATTTTAAAACTCATAAGTAAACAGAACCTGTAAAATTTTTCTAATTAAAATTGTTACTTACAATAATCCTATTCTCTATTTAATCAATTTTGTGTAAAAGACATTACTAACTACATTAAAATTTTACTAAGTAAAAATCTCTAATTATACAATTGGTAATAATTATTCTTCTATACAAATTCACTTAACATTCGTTGTATTTCTTTGTTAAATCGACGCAGTATTGCTATGGAAATTAATTGACTTATCATCATTAATTCTTACCTTACTGTGACTAATTTTCTAACATTTCACTTGACTTATTATTTTTGAATTTTCACAAAAAATACTAGAAAAATTGTAAATTTAAGAACTACCCTCCTTATAATGAACCAACATTTAATCAATGTGTAATTATTTAAAACGTATCGTAAACAGATCATTTATCATGCACACACAAATGCATACACACACGCATATACGCAATGTGCGAAAAAGAACCAAAATTTAAATTTTCGATACTACAGAATGTAGTTACATAAAATATGACATATAAACAGAACAATAACCACCATTAGCGAAACTACTCAAACTACAACACAACTAATCTACAAAGTTTGTACCGCTGTTACATTGTCTTTGTTTCATTAAGGCGCTCAACGTTACACGGCGGATCACGAATCGTCACTCAACAAAGCGTCGATGTCATTTACAATGTCCTTATCCGAACTGTCCGTCCGCTGGCACGGCTTGCGGCAACTCGCCACGACGTCGGGAACGTTCTTCACCAGGTCCAGGTCCAGATCCGCAACGGTGACGTCGCCGTCGTCGCCGCACAGGTCGACTACGTCCACGGGATCTCCCAGCTTCGTCGAGTCCACGTCTATCACGTCAGCGTCTAAAAATGCATCGAAATCACTACCCTTATCAGTTAACTCTACGCCTACAAATTGTACTTCAGTATCAGAGTCGTTGTCCGCTTTACAACTAAATTCGAGCTCGTCGTCTCTACACTCGCTCTCCGTTTTACTCTTATGTCTGTTCCTGATGAGACGAGGCTTGGACGTGTGCTCCGCGATTTTGATCCTTTTAAATTCGTAACAATTATCGACCAGCTCATCTTCTTGCATCTCGTATATGTCACTGTGTTCTGATAGAGTACGCTTCCTATTATTCATATCGTCTATCCTCCTCTGATCGACTTTCACAGGACTGGGTTGAGTGGGATTGTTTTGTTCCAGTTTCTTGTAAACGATTGAATTACTTCTTACAACCTTCAGAATTTTTTTACCCGACGTGGTTATGGTTTCTTGTGTGGACAGCTTTCTTTTCCTACTCAAATTTAACGTTATAGGTTTAGTGTGGATTATTGTGTCTGGGCCTTTCTTCCTGGCTCGGATTTCGTCTAGAGACAAAACTTTAAAATCTAGCGAGTTTCGTCTCTCGCCGGCGCCGGCGCCTTGCTTTCCGGCGATATCGTCGAGGGAAAGCTTATCGTACTTGGTCGTCAGGTTGGTCCTGACAATTTTCCGTTCTTTGGGCGCTTCTATTGGCAAAGGCAACGAGTCGTAGCTGTAAAACGCGGCCGCCTCGGCTTGTATTTTCTCCAAGAGCAGCAGCTCTTGCGACTTGGTGCGAGCTATTCTGAGCGCGTCGTCGGGCGGCGAGGCCTTGGTGGGGGTGGAGGAGGGGGCGCTCTCATTGTCCGACTCTGCAAGAACACACCGAGTTAACGCATTAGTCGTATGTCGTGTCGAATTTCTCACATGATTTTCGTAATTAATTTTGATGCGACCCGACTAACGTTTAACTTTGGTGTGTTCTCGACATGACTGAAGCCATCTATCTGAAAGCGACTCGGGGTGGGCGGTCAAAAATAATTACAAAAATCATATTTACGAAACATGTTTATTTGCTCGTTGATGAATTAAACACAACTTGATTAAAAAAAAACAAAGCCAAAGTTACAATCTGTACGAATATCGTTTTCCTATATCGGTTTTATATGTATATGTAATTAGCTTAAAAGAAAATTCTCTTAAACACACGCCGTACTAAAATATTAAACGTATGCTGAATTTCTTATACAACCATAATACTAATATTAAAATAACAACAACCCCGTAATAAGCAAACGCCTCCACGTTACCGGCTCGCGCCACTGCGGTATGGTTACTGGGAATGAACATTAACGTTATTAGTAAGCAAGATGTTCCACAGCCGCCAGCCACAGTCAGTTACCGGTCACTACCGGTCACTACCGGTCACTACCGGTCACGGCACTCGAACGGGAGTCGACGATCTGTTAAGTTATACACTAAACACATCACGGCCCTAATTTAAATCGAATCGAAACATTTGAAGACATGGAATTTAATTTTAAGTATCAAAAATGCTAAACACTCCCAAATCCCTCCCTTCTACATTTTATCTTAACTTCCCACACACAATTTCATTACGCAAATCCACCCTTGACGCACAGAATCTTAAAATGTTTACAATTTGAATGAAAAATACAATGTTCTGTAAACAACACACGCAGCAATAACGGCGCAATATAACGCCAAATTTAAATCTAATGTTACGTTGAAAACATAATTTGGCATGTTCCCATACTCAGAGGGCACCACTGTCGACAAACTGCCCCTGAGGCAACAATAAATAAAACAAAATAACGAGTCTTATCCAATTCAACCGAAAATAGTTTATCTACAATGTCGATATTCGAAAACATTTTCGATTATCGAAACGTAACAATCGAATAGGATGGCATTGACAAGACTCATTGTTATATAAGTAGAGATATCACAAACTATAATATCCTTACAGAGTTGATTTAAAATTAAACAAAATCTCGTTGAATTTATTTTAAAATATTTTTTTTGTCTGTATTTCATGAGTTTTATATAAAAAAAAGTACAAAGAATCAGATCTGTAAAGCAATAAAATATAATCCATCCTAAGTAATTAGTTCCTTTCAATCTGTAAGAACACAAGTTTGCGATAGCAACAATTATAATCGGTATACACATTAAAATAAACAATAAGCGTCAATTCCAAACAAAATAACTTCACACGTCCTCCTCCTGTTGCCACTTCTATAACATAAAACATTTACGTTATAAAATTCTCATCACTACATTCAACGCTTCTCGCCGTATCAGTAAGTTAACGTGTACGCAGTAGGAGCGATAATAAAATAAATACATTAGACAATTTAATCTAACAAGAAAAAGAATATAATCTAGATATAAACCACATTTGTAATAAACGCACAAAACATATATCTACAGGTACGAGCGAAACCAATATATTAATTATTATTATTGAGCTGCCTTCATACAAAAAGCAGCAAAGTTTTGTACTAATCGTTGTTGTTACAAAACTATTTTTACAGTCGAAGCGTCCTCAGGATGTAGCTGGAGTTGCAAGCCATAGGTGTCCTTACTGACGTTTTCTAATGTCTTATCAGTACGAAAAATTTACAACACGACACATTCTATAGAAATTTACTCTTTTCCAGAAACTTCGATACCATTCCAACATCGGTGACTGAATGGGTCATATTACAATATTTTTTATTTATTATAAAAAACCTATGTCTCTTATTAGTTTGTAAAAATGATCAATTTTAACAGCCAACAGAATGTTTACTACAATATTAAAATAAAACGTAAAGAACTTTTAAACTCAAAAGAGAGCTCTATGAAAATATTAAATTATTATTAATATTAAATAGGTTCATTAAAAAAACTTCTTATTTTTTATTTTCACCCGCAATCGTCATTAAGGCCACCATAACTCAACCTCCAGGATATTTACAAGCGCGAACTCCCGACTGAGCGACAGACATTTATCAAATCATAGTAGTCGTAGAAAAATCGAGCGTATTAAAAATTATATAAAAACAATCTCTTCCACACTCACCTAACTCTACCCCTACCGATCGAGACTACATTTTTTTTATAATATTTCGTTTAAATTACTTTTAAAAAATGTTAATTAGTTTCGTACATAAAATAATGACTAGGCGTACCATGGACCCTAAACAAATTTAAAAGTTTATCTACTTACCAACCTTCGCTTGCTGTTCGCAGTTGTGTGTACGTTAAGTTTATATAGAGCATTTTTATTTTCAACGTCATTCACTTGCAGACAATTATCTGTTTTTTTATATTATAGGAACTTTACTCTCAGTGCGAAAATGTAAAAAGGAAAAACAAAAAAAAATCAAACGAATTCGTCCCGGATACAACAGAAAATTGAAAAATTACATTCGCGGCCTAAACACCCGCTACATAAGAATCAAATTGGCTCACCCGGTATAGTTCCATACGTGTTATCGAAAGCGTTTTATCCGTGATGTTATTATCGAAGTAGCCAAGCCATCCGCTCGCATTATCTTATATATTAGATATTATTATTACGTTACAAATACACCTTTAAACTCGTCTAAGTTGGTAATAGAGTCGTAAGCACGAGAATATTACCGCGGCCCGCAGCGAGCACAACAGCATACGCAATATTATACACACATCGCATCTTACAAGCTAATGGGAAAATCATCGAATGCATTTTTCCCCATAACGTCAATCTTGCAAACTGTTAGTCGGTCCGTCTAATTTTGTATTACTGACGCTCTGGGTATCAGAGACAGCCAAGGTATCCCCAAAGCTGCTCTATCCTCGACATATGACTCTGTTCACTCGTAGAGAGAGAGCTCGCATGTTCCCCTCTAACGTCAAATACCTCACAACTCACAACACCCGACCCCAAAATTTGTGATATCACCTACAAATTTTCGTATGTAGAGTTCTTACTCTTGTGCTCTCTGCTAGCAAATCTAAGATACGATTATTATTATTTTTTTTGTCATTTTATTAGAACTAACTAACGCTCACGGTGCGAAGTATAAATTATACGGGGGCCAATAGCCGTGGGTACCTTTATAATTTGCCAAAGCCCCATAAAACTTCCTACGTACTAACATACAAACAATTTAAAGGCGTAAAGCTTGTTTTTTTTTAGTTTTTTTTCTCTTCTTTCACCTATAGTAATAATAATGAGTTTAAATATTCGTGTATATATATTTTTATTTATATTTTAATATATTATTATTTAATACCTATCCATTACCTATGTACTTTTCACTATCATAGACAAGGGATTAATACCAACCAACATCTATTCATAAACTAGCACAATTGCATTGCGAATCGACACCGAAGTGAACGAACGCGCGCCGGCCACGGATGCGACTGTTCAAAAAAAAAATGTGATACACTTCGCTATATTAAACGTACATGAAAATGAATAAAGCGAGATATATCCATTATATGTCTAATTAGCTAAGATATGAAAGAGATAATATCATAATATAATGGTTCACTAAATCTTATTGCACGTTCTAGAAACACCGACGCGCACGCACACGTCCCACAATACAGTCGGATCGAGCGAGCGCAAAGTTTTGTCGGTTAATCTCTCTCGACATCGTTTCGAAGAATTCAATATACAGTAATAATCAAAAACAAAAATCACCCTACCTCAGTTTACATTAACCAAAAAAACACTGCCTCCTCTAGCAGCCGAAAAATGTGTATAAAATAGAATTAATTGTAAACTGCACTCCTGTCTCACAAATAAATCAATGGTTCGGGTACCAACCAACAAAAAAAACATCGTATCCCACTAAAATATGCCCGAAATTAAACCCAACAGGTGCAAAATCAATAAATACTTACATGTATATTTGACTAATGCATGAAAACAAGTTTTCTTTTCGCCATCTTTGATTCGATAACGTCGGCCGCACGTTTCCCACAATGGAATCGGTAATCGGAATCGTATCTCATTCGATTATCCAGACTCTTTTTAATCCTTAGTACAACTTAAAAAAAAACATAGGATATTTCAACCGAATACCCAAACCGGGGTATATCCTTTCAATAGTTCAAAGCTATAACTAAAATTAAAAAGATACTCATACCAAGTACACCAAACAGACTGCATGTTTTTATTGCATCATTGACGTTCTCCATTTAATTTGTATAAAAAAATCTTGATCCCATATAATTCCAACTTTCGAACATGGAATCGTCAGTTTTGTGAAACGTATCCGTAAAGTGAAAAACGTGCGACCGGCCCTAATGAAAAATACATTTCCTCCACCGCTCAGCAGATGGGGACGATAAATAAAACATTAAACTTTCATCTCTGTTAAATAAAACTTCATTATGCAACTCCTTGGCCGTGGCAAAAAAACCATGTCCCCGATCTGCTCAAAGTGGTGAATCACATATAATTCTTAACGAATAGCGTAAGTAATAACATAGTATAATAATAAAATAAATAATACGACTAAATTACAACTATTATTACATGTCGGTTAATGTGTATTTTTTTTTCTCTCTCCGTTACAAGTTACATATTTATATTGGCACGTCATATTATATGTGCGAATTAAACTCTGTCCGTGAATCTGTTCATGTAGATTTTTTTTAATATAAGGAATCCATCAAATACATTAATCGAACGACTCATCCCACATATAAGATAACATTACACAATAAACACTATCAAAAGCGGGCTACTATACCATTTTTACCATTCTGCCATCCCAGTAGGGACACCGGAGACAGAATTTAATTCTTAAGTGCCGTAGTAAACATAGAGACGAAAAGTTCATATTACCTAAAGCGTAATAGTGTTATTATTATTATTATTAATGAGCGTTGGAAACGTTTAAATAGTTACAATCTTAACTCTACCGCGCGACTCTACGCTTCCAACGATCATGGGGAGTTGCCAGCTGAGTGCTCGTTCCAAACATATATGTATTGTTTACATTTGTGTACTCCATATAGCCATTGTTGACCAGACCACTACTCTATGGGCTCTTTGAAGCATTAATCTGTATATAATGTCAAAGACCCCCCCTCCCGCACCCGAAGGTGTTCAGCTTAAGTCGTGTACACACTATCCATTGCCCAGGCCCATGTGGTGCACAATGTGTGAGGAAAAGATCAAAGGTTCATGACGTATAAACTACCCGCACATTGTCCACCATCCATAGATCAAACAGTGTGTCAGTTCCTTAACACATAAAAACACCTAATACATCATTACAAATTTTTTTCTTCAATCTTCTTCTACTTATAACACCATTTTTTCGAAACAACCATTTTCGCGTTGAAGTGTCCTTTAATTACTCGCACCGGACAATGTTATTCACAAATTAAGTCCTATACGAACTTACTATACTAAGCCCCCATCATACGAATTGAGATGATGACATGTGTCATTTAAAGATTTTTTCTCAAACTAGTTGTAAAATAAAAACTTCCAATGTATTAAATCTGTAAATTAATGAAATTCATTTAAATAACTTTTTTTCTTCTGGCAGTTAATGTAATACTGGCACATTAAAAAATTCTCAGGATACAAGATTTTTTAAATAAAAATAATTAAATAATACAAGTAATTATTTTACCTTAATTGAGAAAATTTTCTTCTACCACCATTTTAAATCTTCAATAATGTCCTACATTCTTTATAACAACTTGGATAATTTAAATTAAGCATTTAATTTTTTATTCAAACAAAAAATAAATTGAATCATCCCATACTACTATTCATTCTGTGGTCTTACATTTACAATTAATACTAATAAGCCCTTATTAAACTATCAAGCAATATGATAATGATACAGAAGAACATTACTGAAGAATCTTTTGTTAGTTCCATGGCTTTCTTTCACGTTCCTCCAATGTATATTTGGCTAACTGCAGATAACATAAGTTTCTTTATACGATTTTATATCACATAATATTTCGAAAAAGAGCATTTTTTTTATTGTACAATGTAAAATTATTAATATGCAAATTAAGCAATGAGCAGTTATTAAATATTTTAAGACAGTCAACAACATGAAAACCTAACTGAGAATACGTCACTTTGTCACACTACAATTACATAAACACTATTTGGTTTGGTACAAATGTCATGTTTATTGGTTATCAGACTTAGCCAAATATGTATCACACTGCCAAGGAAACTATATATCACAACCCTTGGTGGTTAAAAGAATCTGTCGGTCTCAAAACGTGGAAGGGGGGCTTATTGCATATAGTTTCAGTATAGGCGCATACCTTCCTCGAAGTTGACTACGAGCGGGTCCACGGGCAGTGGCGCGTAGGGGCTGGCGGGTGACTCGTGCGCGTGGGAGTGGGCGTGGGAGTGCGCGTGGGAGTGGGCGTGCGTGTGCGGCGCGTGGGGCAGCACGCGCCTAGCGCCTAGCAACTCACTGGACGCAGGCAGTACTCCTAAGATGGCGCTGTCTAGAACCACTGCAATATAAATATTTTTGTATTAATCAATTGGTTAAACCATGAATTTCAATGCTCAAACTTAACATGGTCCATGTCACATTAAGAAACTGTAAAATACAGTAGCAACTATTACTATACTGCTGTTGTTTTATTTATAAATAATGTTTAAGGTATCACTGTATACACATATAAATTTGTAAAGTTTTAAATATCTAGCATCTAGAAACTGTGTGGGTGCAAGATGTGGTAATAAATATAGCATTTTGAACTTAGGCTGCAGCACACAGTCCACAGCATACACAGCAATTCATCCATTTCTTTTAATAAAGTATTGCTGATTTATTAAAGGGATTCTGAGACTTCAGCTATAAATTAAATTTATTTATATATGAGATTCTATTTTTACCACAAGTGTCCTGTCTCACAGCCTGCACTAAAACTGTATTGTAATTATTACTATTGACTTACTATAAACATACCACTAGTATGAAGAATGAATAACCCATGAAATTGTACAGTTTGAGGTCTAATCAAGCTGTTTTTCCTATTTTTGGGCAGGTGATGTTTGTGAAAATCTCAAATGTTATGAGAAAAGCTAGATAAATAGCAACTACCTTGGCGCTGCTGTTGCCACAGGAGAGGCACGGGAGTCGGCGCGGGCACAGCTGTGGGTACCCCAGGAGGCATTGGTTGCTCCACGGACGGCTCAGGCATGTTGCTAGTAGCGATGGCCTACACATAAAAATGTGAGTATTCAAGTATAAAAAATTTATAAGCACTTAAATAGATACCTTTCTCTATTATACCAATAGTAAATAAGACCCCAATTCAAGTTACAGGTCCTATAGATTTGCTAATACAACAATTATTATACAAATAAACATTGCTCTATATAAATAAAATTAACACATACATTATTGAGTGGCGCCGGCTGGCTGGGAGCTATGCCATCAGTACGAGCGTCTGGGTTCTTATGCATGAAGGGGCAGTGCTTCTTACGACAACCACCAGGCTGGTTCTCCCAGTAGCATGGGATCTGCTTACGGTTTTTCTGCAATACCACATGTGTATGACTACTTCGATGTTACATATAGGATTATAGAGGATCTACTTGTAATTTACTAGAAAAGACAAATGAATTACTAACTAAAAAATAATGAAATTAAGAATAGATATCTATGGAAACCCTAGTGGGTTTAGTAGGATAGTGACGTTCTTATTATTGTGTTAGGTGGTCCTAACACAAAATAATAAGAACATCACTATCAGATTTTTTTTTTAGTACAACTTGAAAAGTACAGATTAAAACTGAAACAGTGGAAATTAAAGCTTGTCACATCAATCATAATTATTAAACCTTCTATACTGGCAGCATTGAAATCAATAGCTAGTGATCATATAGGTTTATATAAAATTATCTAGACAAGTATCATTATGAATTGAATGGGAATAGAAAAAAAGATAAAAACCATGTGACAAAATACATCATATACAAATAATTATAAAATATTTAATGTGACTTAAGCAGTAACAGCAGTGGCATAGCTACCGGAGGGCTTGACGGAGTAGTGCGCCACAGCTCCCAAGTTCAGAAAGCCCCTCGGACTCTGACTTACAAACTATAAAGTGAACTAGTGAAAATCTCTCCCATATTTGGAATATTAATAAACCAGATTCCAGGAATGGTACTTTAATAATGGCAACTTACTCAAGAGTACGAAGAATTTGGAGTATGTGGAATTCAGGACATGACAAAAACGGAACAAATGATTTTAAATATTTGGAGCCCTAGTTTATTTTTGCCCCAGGGCCTTTGGTTACCTAGCTATGCCACTGATTATCAGCCATAAATATTGT